>CABHPP010111342.1:24134-47503 GCA_902168425.1 Peromyscus attwateri | reverse complement strand
TGTGTGTGTGTGTGTGTGTGTGTGTGTGTCTATAAAAATATGCCAAGATGTTACTAACCATGAGAAAGATTACATATTTTATTCATTTATTACTTATCAGTTTTAAAAAATTTTTACATGTGATATTAACAGTATTTAAAAAACTTATATGTTAGCCGGGCGTTGGTGGCGCACGCCTTTAATCCCAGCACTCGGGAGGCAGAGGCAGGCGGATCTCTGTGAGTTCGAGGCCAGCCTGGTCTCCCAAGCGAGTTCCAGGAAAGGTGCAAAGCTACACAGAGAAACCCTGTCTCGAAAAACCAAAAAAAACAAAAAAAACAAAAAAAAAAACTTATATGTAAAATACTTTGTGTTTTATGAAACAATTTTCCTAAGTGACAATTGCATAAAGCGGTTGAAATGGAAGACTATAACATTATAAGAAGAGAAAATATCTGTTGAATCTGTATCTGTCATTAGAGGAGTTATTGGTCATCTGTGCATGTGATCTTTTACAATGATGCACAGACTGGGCCTAAGATTGACAAAGGGAGATTCTGAATCCAAATACATAGCTTACATAATTTTGTGAATTGATTGTAAAAGCTAACTTTTTTAGTTCTTGGAATTCTGGAAAAGCAAAAAACATTCGTTTGAATATCTAATGTGCTTATCAGTATTAGTCCTGGAGATCCTTGACCCATGCTATCAGGGTGCTTGGCAACTTTTGAACAAAATATGTACTCAATTTTTAATTTTAATGTTATTTAAATATTTTAACATATTATTTATTATTTAAAATGATATTATTATAAAGTACAAAGAAATTAACTTAAAATAATATGTATTTTTGTATATAAAAGCATCTGTGCATGTTTCATAGAAGACATTAAAGAAACACAACACAAATGTTTAAATTTATTTCAATTACCAAGACCTAATTTCAAGCAAAAGGTTAAAAACTATCCTATATGTTGAAGGATAGGAAAATGAAATGAGAAGACAGAAGACTGGAATAAAAATTCCTATGGAGAAGACATCAGTGGGAATAACATTAAAATCATAGATTCTGGTATTTTTCAAATGATAAAGGAATGTGGAAAATAGCTTTAATTGGAAATCATTAGCCAAGAAAAGTGCAAAGTGTCAGAAGAGGAATAACAGAAACTTGTATAAAGAGAAACCATCAAGTCTATATAATATACATCAAGTTTTCCATGGACTCTTGTCCATGTTATTTTTAAATCTGTGTAGTGTATAGGATTATTCTTCAATGTTTAGGAAGTATCCTAATGTGACAAGAATTCAGCATGTTCTACTCTCATGTATGGCAGAACACTCCTGATCACAATGCCAACCTTTTTAAAAATTTTATTTAAATAACACTTTTTTGCACACCAATCACAGTTTCCCCTGCCTCCCCTCCTCCCAGTCATCCTCTCCTTCACCACTTTCCCATCTACCCCTTTCCCCTCCCACTCCTCATCTGTCTCCATTCAGAAAGGGTCAGGGCTTGAGCAAAGCAAGGCACATCAAGTTGAGGCAGGACTGAGCTCCTTCCCTCGAGTCAAGGCTAGGCAAGGTAATCAAGCATGGGGAACAGGTTCCCAAAAGCCAGCTAAGCACCAAGGAGAGGTCCTGATCTCACCACTAGGAGCCCCACAAAGAGACCAAGCTACACAATTGTCACACACATGCAGAGCACCTAGGTCAGTCCCATGGAGGTTCCCCAACTGTTGGTCCAGAGTCCATGAGCTCCCATGAGCCCAGGTCAGCCATCCCTGTGGTTTCCACATCATGACTCCCTGGCTTATACAATCCTTCTACCCCTTCTTCAACAAGACTCCCCGAGCTCAGCCCTGTGCTTGGCTGTGGATCTCTGCATCTGCTTCCATCAGTTACTGGATAGAGTATCTCTGATGACAATTAGGGTAGTCACCAATTTGATTACAGTAGAAGGCCAGTTCAGGCATCCACTCCATTCTTGCTGGAGTCATCCATATGGATTCCTGGAGGTTTCCCTGGTACCAGGTTTCTCCCTAAATCCAAAATGTGTCCCCCATCAAAATATCTCTTTCGTTGCTCTGCCCCTCCATCCCACCTCCAATCTGCCTCTCACACCCAGCCCTCCCAACCTGCTCCCACAAGTTCCCATCCACCCATTCCCCCTCCCCTGCCCCCAGTTCACACAGGAGATCTCCTCCATTTCCCTTTCCAAGGGAAATCCATGCATTCCTCTCTGGGCCCTCCTTGTTATTCAGTTTCTCTGGGGCTGTGGACCTTAAGTTGGCTATCCTTTTTTTTTACTTCTGATATCCACTTGTGAGTGAGTACACACCATGTTTGTCTTTCTGGGTTTTAGTTACATTACTAATAATTAGGTTTTTTTAGTTCCTTTGTTGTTATGACAATCTTAAACACTATCAGATTTAAGATTCCTGCTTATGAATACTTTTATAACACTCTCATTTGTCTACTGGAACAAAAGTCATAGGTCATACACAGTCTCTAAGACATTTGAATTTTTAAAACTCAATACAGCACCTATACCCAAGATTTAACATAAGGAAGAAACAAAGAAAAAGTGATGTTTAATAAAATATCATATATTTTTATATGTAAATGTAGGAGCATAACTGTGTGCTGGAAGCTGTCATGGTCTCATTTGATATTGAGCTCTATCATTAAGAGTAAATATGAGTATACAAGGTCATATGTGGAGATACTGCAGGAAAGTGAAAGAGCAAAGATAAGGGCATGCACTTGAGAACTTGTATTAGAAAAAGACATAATAAAGTGCATCTATTTGTATATTATCAAAGATAAAAATCATTTCAATTAAAAAGGGGACAAAAACAAATTAAAGGCTGTCAAAATAGAAAATATGAAGAGATGGTATTCTTGTGGACAAGCTGTACAATCTACATAAAATGTCTTGTGAGAGGTTGACACCACCTTGGTCTGCTGGCAGCGGTCCAGAAGGTGCCTGGACCAGTCTACTCTGGTGACCGGCCTAGCAAATAACCTAGCTGTCATTATAGAGCCTTTGTCCAGTGACTGATGGAGGCAGATACAGAAATCCACGGCCAGACACCAGGCTGAGCTCCAGGAATCCACTTGATGAGAGAGAGGAGAGATACTGTAGGCGAGGGACATCGAGATCATGATGGGAGGATGTGCAGAGATGACCGGCCACACTAGTGGAAGCCCATGAACTGTGGACTGGTGGCTGAGGAGCCCCCATGGGACTGGACTAGGCCCTCTGGAAATGGAAGACGGTTGTTTGGCTCAAACTGGTTGGGGGGCACCCAGACAGGGGGATCAAGATCTGTCCCTGGTCTATGGGCACGCTTCTGGAACCTGGTGCCTGTGGTGTGACACCTTGCACAGCCTTGGTGCAGTGGGAAGGGGCTTGGACCTGCCTAGGCTCAGTGTGCTAGGCTCTGCTGACTCCCCATGGGAGACCTCGATTTGGGGGATGTGGGGATGTGGGGTGGCTTGGGAAAGAGACCTGGGGGGGTGGAAGGAGGGGGGATAGTATGTGGAGTGAGTAGAAAATTTAATAAAGAAAAATGAAAAAAAATGTCTTGTGAGACTTTGGAAAGTTGTACAGTGTAGGAGCTAATCATTGAATGGGACCCTCTCACACACTGTCACCTTAGAAGTCACATACAAAGAATTAGAAGCATCTGCTATTATTCTGACAAACTCCAACCTTCCCACAAATTTCCAAAGAGCCCTACCTAATTATTTCCTGTCATCCTCCAATTACATGTAATTACTTCCATAAGCAAGGCTTCTGTATACCAGCTTAAACTCCACCCCAACACACAGCCACCCCAGAACAGCTCAGTTCCCCTGACAGACAGCCCTTCTCATCACAGTACTTGACTGAATTTGATTCAGTTTTTCAAAGTCTCATTTCTAATTAGGATGGAAACCCCACGAGGAAGGCAATTGGCTGTCGTCGTCACTGTGCCATAACTGATGCCTAGCACTGCACTTGGCATGTCACATATGTAAGATATGCTTTCTTCTGCTAAATTCCAATGCTGTTTATTTGCTGTGCTCTTTTGTTTTCCTTTAAGCCAAGTTTGGACTTGTTGATTAAAATGAATAAATAATGTGAGTGATGACAGAACTGAATAAACAAAAGGTGGAATTTTTTAGCTTAAAAATGTAATAAAACATTACATGTCTAGTAACTTGTTAAATTATATACTATGATGAAACCAAAGTAAGCAAGATATGAAGATAGTTACAGGTTTTAAAGTGATTTATCTTCATCTATTGAGTAAAATAATTATGAAAATATTGTCAAGCAGAGATGGCTACAGTGATTTAGAACAAAAGAGAACAAAGATCAATAAAACTTGAAAATTTCTGAGGAAAATTCCAGCAAAATTACTTTTTAAAACTTTAAAAAATATATTTAAAATTGCCTTATATAAATAGAAAATTAATAACCTAATTACATGAGCTATATCTTCCACCTATCCATCAGTTAACTAGGTGGAAGGGACCTGGCTCTGACACATATTAATAAGTCCATTCATTATTAGTTATTAAATTTTATATTTTATTTAGATTTCCTCATTTTCTTTTCTCCATTACAGGATTCCCACCAGAATACCATATTGTGTTTAGTTGTCATGGTTCTTAGCCTCCTTTAGATTGGGACATTTCTCAGAATTTTTTTATTTCTAATAATCTTGAGAGTTCTGAGGAGTGTTTATATTGAATAAAATGGTTCCTCATTTGATTAGCTGATTTGTTTCCTATGATTAGGCTGGAGCCATACACTAGATGATGAAGTCCTCAGAGTTAGGAGCTCTACCCTCAGAATGCATGATACCAGCATGATACAACCATTAAAGTTGCTTACCTGAGCAGCTAGCTATGTTAGAGTTTCCACACTGTAGATACTCTTCCTCCTCTATCCCATTCCTTGATTTGTTCTTGAGAAGAAGTCCCTATATTTAGCCCACATTTAAGGACCAAGGGGCTACACTCCAAGACCTTAAGAACAAATATCTACCTAAATTACTTGGAATTGTTCTATTCCAAAGATTTGTTCATTCTCCTAAATTTATTTCAGTACAGTGCCATGTATATTTATTTTATACTTGAAAATATAATCTAATCTTTTTTTTAATTTTATTGCTCAGTTGTTTCAGTCTGCCCAGTAGAAACCCTCTCAGTTAGGGCCTCTGGCCTTTTCATGTGCTTCTATCAAGGTGATTTTCTGTTTTGGTCTGTTGCTTTAATCTAGTTTTTGTTTGCCTTTCCAGAATTCCTTGCATTCTCTTGATACAAGTTATTATGGACTCACCTTGTGTATTTCAATTCCTGTCACAGTAATTTTCCCAAGAAACTCTGGTTTCCATGATTGGTAAATAACTAGATATCAAGATTTTGGCATTGAATCTGATCATTATTGAAGGGTATCATTGCCTATAGGGCATCTTAACTGGCAGCAAGAACATATATGTGTTCATTGTAAATCATCCAGAGACACATCTATGTGCATGCATACTGAGTAAAACATGAGTTTATCCAAATATCTCTAGCTGATCCATCACATTTCATTTGAACCTCCTCCAGTGTTCATCTACAGCACCTCAATTCAACACTGTAAGTCACCTGTCAAACACCATTCAATTTCAATTTCAATATATATTTTTAATTCATAATCATTGACACGTACCCAAAATGTATTACTCACAGCTATAACATATAAGCACAAATAGCTAAATGTTGAATTGACCGATAAATAACCTAATTAATGTCTTGCTTACACTGTAGCTTTCAAGCTTAATCATTTATTTTAAATAAATACAGCTAATGTAATTCTCAGTAGTCCTAAGTTTATATTAATGTGCTCCAACTTTTCTTGGTAGACAAGATATAGAATAAGTCTATAACTGTCATTTAAGAATGATTATGGACACTATGCAGGATCTTGTTTAAGGAAACACATTATTGCCGTTTTCAACAATAGATGTGTAGATAACATCCTCACACATCAGGATTTCAATATCTCCTTAGCTTAAAATATTAACTTCAGAGATTGCAAATGAATAAAGAAACACAGCATTTCTGTTTCCTTCAACTACTTTGTTTGCCACCAAAATGCTATTCTAATTTTCAAGAATGAACTGTGGAGAAAATCGATCTCTTGCAGAATTGTGCAATCAGTGTAATTGAACAAGTTAACCTCTAAAATGGCAGAATTGTGTCTCTTGCTTGCTTCATCCCATTGACCAGACACTATTAAGATGCTTTATATTAGTGATTTACATCCTTCTCACCAGACAACAGCATGTATAATACTATCTCCATCATAGTGATGAGAGAAATGAAGCTTAGAGGAGTTGAACAACTGATTTAAAATTGAATAACCCATAAAAATCCATACTCTCTGATTCCAAAAACTGTAAGTCTTCACGGCAGATATGGTGATTCAAAGAGCATCTTGAGAAATCTTTGTCCACATATGTATACTCTGTTTCTATAGATACATGCAAGGAGACAAATTTGGAATAGAAAAAGAGCATATTTACTATATCCTTAATTGTACTTGGGACCTTACATAATGAATAAACTTAAGTACCCCAAAGAAGTAATTTTAGAAAATTATTAGCAAAAGTTGGTGACATTTCAACATGCACTTAAATTACATTTAATTCAAAATGGGAAAAAAATGGTCAAGCAAAGTAGAGATTTCAAACTTCACTAAGACTTTTTAGTGTTATTTTCTTTAAAATACTATAGGGAATGTGAATAGATAAAGGATAATTTCACCATTAGAAACAATATAAATAATTCCGACAAAGAGATAATTTTAATTACTACTTGCTTATAGTCTAAATACTTTTAATTTCCTTGTTTTTCATCTCTTGAAAAATGGCTTGTAATTTGTCTGGGGCAAAGCAGAATGTAAAGTACTTAAATAAATTAAAATTGTTTCTCTTCATGCAATTGTTTTAACAACCTAATTGTACTAAAAACTTTGAAGGAGAAAACATATCAATTATAAAATGTGAAGTTTTCAAATGAATTAAAAACACATTTCAAATTTTGATTTGTTTTATGAATAAAGTAGATCTTAATAAAAGATCTGCTTTAAAGATACAACTGCATCTTTTTTAAAAACTGAAGAAGGAATAATAAAAGTAAAGGGAATGAACATGAACAGAGATGACTATATTTTTCTTAAAGCCTGCATCAGAATGTCTATGTGTTTAGATGCTATGGCTTGGTTATGTCTATAATTTGTAAGGAAGCCTTTGTTACTTACATTCCTATATTTTAACCAAGCCTACAATTTAAAATACCTGATCAAAGGTAGAACAAGAAGGATTTTTAACATTTAATATTTTCACAAATAAATGAGGCACGCTAAATACTTGTCACATGCAAAGAGACCCACCATAAAGGTTCAGTGGCTCACAGGCACCCCAGGTTAGCCCCTCCTGTGGTGATACTGAACTTTTGAAGGTACAAGATAGCAGCAGAATCTAAATTAGTCATTGCAGATACAATCTTAATGGAAGAATCTTGCTAAATGGCATAACAAAATCTTGTATAATAACAAAGGACCAACCTTAATATTATACTTCCCAGGGGCTCAGGAGAGAAATTACGAAAGGCGAGAATTATTTTCAGGAAAAGAATCTAAGTACACCAAGCTCTTAGTCCAATCATGTATTCTTCCAAGTCTTTTTATCCATTCTCCCATGCCCTGGGAGTCTCAGTATATATACACTTACAAACAATAATCCCTTGTCAGTGCAAATCTAGGCTTCCAGGGTCAAATGGAGGGGAGATAAGAATCAAATAGAGGGACAGTAATTGTTAATTATCATTTGCAACCCAAAAGGGAAGTGATTAATGGGGAAATGAATTAACTAAAGGCTAGGTTTGGGTAATATCTAAGAAGAGGGATCTTATGCGCTCAACTATAATCTTAAATGTGATTGGTAGAAAATGTTAAGAATCAAAGAGTCAATGGGTGAAAATAAAACTGCCTTCTTTTTTCCTGTGGCTCCTATCTGTCGTTTTTCTCCAGGGTGGGGGAAAGTATGCTCAGTCACTAGGCAATCTGTGCACAGCTAGATGCCTCTGGTGATAGTTAATGGGAGATCTGGAACTAGAGGTAAAATTTGGGAAAGGAGAAAGTTAAGCTTAATTAGCACATCCGCCTGGCCTGGGTAATTATTTGCCAGTGTAAATCTTTTCCATCTCCAACATATGGTCTGTTCTTTAAAGTCTGGGAAGTTTCTCAGATAAGGTACTTTCATCCAGGAGAATGGCTCTGGCAGGATGTAGCTAATGATGATAATTACAGGGAGTCTAGAAACTGGGATTCTGGCTATATGCTGTTATTAATGCAGAAGGTTATCTAAATATTCCTAGAAGTGGTTAGGTAAGGAATTAGAGGTCTATAAAGTTAGTAAGGCTGTAAGAAAAGGAGGATCTGAGCTAAGGTTCACCTGACCTAGGTGGTGTCTCCATGTGGAATTTACCTTAATTTGGGAGACTTATCATTGGTGGTTTGGACTGTTATTTCTGTTAGTCCTTGAACGTGGCTAAGGGAGACATCTGACTCCAGTGCTAAAAGGAGAAGAAATGGATGGGCCTGAGGGAGGGAAGTCTTTCCTGAGGTTGTTCTCCAAAGAGTCAAATAGTGATCAGTCCACACTGTTAGCAATTTATAGGAAAAAATCAATTGGGAAAGCTATGAAGGCACACATGATATTCATAACAGAAGACAGCTGATAATATAACAAGCCAAATAACACCAAAGTTCCTTGGAATTTGGCTTCCTCTGAAGGAATTCCTTGATCCCTTCAGATAATGGCTTTGCCATAACCAGCTGAGTTCTTATAAAATATTCTTGTGGCCCGTAGCAAAAGAAGATAATGGTTGCAAACATGGGTAGAGATGAAAAATCCAAATATAAAGATCATAATCAAGCCATATTAGTGTTAACCTGCCTCCTTCTTTATTGGAATCAGCTCATTGTCCATGAGCAGTGAGCTGTATTGAGGTTGTATTGAGGTTGAAAGAAGCTCTTTTTAGTTGCTATTCTCATGAATGTTTGACCATGTTATAGCTGACCATAACCCAGAATATGTTGCCCAGTTGTGCTTTTTGCCATGACAGAAATGCCTGTGCTGGCTGAAATGCCACTGCTAAGTCCATGAAATACAGCTATTGTAGCACAGGAATATATTTTGAAATAACCTAAATTTAAGTAGTAATGTGTGGCTAGTGATTACCACATTAAATAGTACTACTCTATTAAACAACTATTGTTTTGTTTCTTTTGGAAAAAAAGATATGTTCACTCCTTAAATTTCAATTATAAAAGCCTTTTATTTACATTATAGATGAATATAAGTAACTTAAACTCACCAGATTCATTTATTCCTAACATCCTTCAATAAATATTTTATTTAGCCTGGCAGTAGTGGCGCAAGCCTTTAATCCCAGCACTTGGGAGGCAGAGGCAGGCAGATCTCTGTGAGTTCGAGGCCAGCCTGGGCTACCAAGTGAGTTCCAGAAAAGGCGCAAAGCTACACAGAGAAACCCTTTCTCAAAAAACCAAAAAAAAAAAATATTTATCAGGCATGTATTATGTAAAATACTGGTTGGGCAACTAGATCCTTCTTTTAAAGGTTAAAAGTAGTCACAAGATTAAAACATCCTTAATCATTAAGGCAGTGCAAATTCAAACTACACAAATAATCTATTTCACCCAGTCAAAGTGCCTACATGCAAACAACAAAACATAGATTCAGTAGGCTATATTTATATAACTGTGCACATAAATTTATATAATGTAATAATAATAATAACAATAATAATAAAGAAAATAGGATATTAACTTAAGTGTGGGGAACATGGGAGAGGCTGAAGAGAGCAAAGGGAAGGGGGAAAATGATATATTCTATTTTAGTTAAGAATTTATATTATTAGCCTGCCAGTGCTGGAGCATGCCTTTAATCTCCCCACTCAGGAAGCAGAGGCAAGAGGATCTTTGACAGTCAAAGCTACCAGGGAAAACCTGTCTCAAAAATGTATTTTAATTTTTTATAAAAATTAATACTGTCTATAGATTCTTTAAAAAGAAACAAACAACAAACTCTGGCAAAGATATAAGGAAAGAGGAACTGTGAAAATTGGGAATATGAACTCACTGTGGAAATCAATATGAAGGTTACTCAAAAACAAAATTATATCTGTGATCCAGCTGCATATCTTCTGGGAATATATCCAAAGATATCTCAGTCAGTATGTCTCAGAAATATGTGCACATTCATGTTTCTAAAAAGATAAAATTGTATTTGTTTTTATGAGAGATGTATGCAAAGGGTAAATGTGCACATAAAACTTAAATTTAAATATTTAAATATATACAGGACAAAGTGGAAAGGAAAGAACTATGGAAATACATGTTGACTGAGTGGTGACATGAAGAAGGATATATTCCATTCAATACTAGCAGAATACTGATGAAAATAAACTATTTGTAAGTTATTATTTGTATAGACTACAGTCTTTGTCCATATAAATGTTATTATTTCAAGAAATTTTAATTCAACAAGCAGCAAACAGACATAACAGGCTATATTTATGTATTTAGGAATATGTTACCTGAATGTAAAAAGAATTAATGGGGAAAAAGTTCACAAATCAGAGTAGAGCAAGGACGGGTATATAAGAGGGTTTGGAGGAAGGAAATGATCTATTTATAGTACAATCTCAAAACATAAAGAAAAAAATCACACAATAGTTTTACCTCTACCTAGTTGATAAGAAGCTCACAAGAATCCTTCTGGACTCCCATTATTGTGTGAACTAAAAATATAAAAGGTTAAAGCAGACTAACCCATTAACAGGTTTACTTCTTTCCTGCAGTAGGTGATTGCAACAGAACATTTGAGGCTCTGCCAAAGCTGCAGCCCAGTAGATTATATAAAGTTAGTACTGTGAATGGAACTTGTCCCCTGAGACAGGTATTAAGAAAGAATTACTCCATCTGTTATCCAGATGAAAAAAATATAGACTTGGCTATGCATTCTAACTATACTTGCACTTTTATGACTGGTGAAAAGTATTTATGATGCCAAGGTTCCTGATATTAAGTATAACTTGTTCCAGAAATCCCACTTAAGAGATTCTAGCATAAGAAGTTGCCAAATCCTTATCCCCTATGAGGAGGAGATGGGGATGGTGTGGGAGTGGTGGTGGAGGAGAGTGGTAGAAGGGGAGAGAGGAGGAACAGTGGTTGATATGTAAAATGAAAAAATTTAAATAAAAAAGGGCTAAAAACAAAAAGAAGTTGACAAATATAAATTTAGGATACAAGCTGCACAACACACATATGCTAAACAGTATAATAACAACTTAATATCAATAAGATGCTTTACTTTTTAAAATATAACATACATTTATTGCTATAGAAAGGAGTTCCTGTATTTATACTAGACATATAAACATAGACCATTGTTGTGGAATATTATTTTAACTATGTGAAGATGTGTTACATTTGTTTATGCTGCTGAGTATTACTTTAACTGTGTAAGGTCTGTTACATTTCGTTTTTCTTTTAATTTTTTTGTTTCTTTTATTAAGAGATTTTCTATTTATTTTACATATCAACCTCAGATTCCCCTGTCCTCCCTCCTCCCATACTCCAGCCTTCCCCCCCAACCCACCTCCATTCCCACCTCCCCCAAGGCAAGATCTCCCAATGGGAGTCAGCACAGTCTCGTACATTCAGTTGAGGCAGGTCCAAGCCCCTCCTCCCTGCACCAAGGCTGTGCAAATTGTTGCCCCATAGGTACCAGGTTCCAAAAAGCTGGCTCATGCACTAGGGACAGGTCCAGGTCCCACGGCATGGAGGCCCCCTAAATAGTTCAATCTAAACAACTGTCTCACCTATCCAGAGGGCTTACTCCAGCACCATGGGGGCTCCCCAGCTATTAGTCTACATTTCATGTGTTTCCACTAGTTTGGTTAGTTGTCTCTATACTTTTTCCAATCATGGTCTCAATATCTCTTGCTCATAGAATCCCTCCTCTTTCTCATAGATTGAACTCCTGCAGCTATGCCTGGGACCTGGCCATGGATCTCTTCATCTGCTTCCATCAGACACTGGATGAGGGTTCTATGATAACAGTTAGGGTATTCAGCCATCCAATCACCAGAATAGGTCAGCTCAGGCACCCTCTCAACCATTGCCAGTAGTTTATGGTGGAGTCATCTTTGTGGATTCCTGGGGACCTCCCTAGCACTCTGCTTCTCCCTATTCCCATGGTATCGCTTCTTGGCCTTTTGGCTAAGATCAAGTGTTACATTTCTTTATGCTGCATTTGTTTAATGATATATGGATGCCTGTTTAATTATGCAAAGGTGTATTGCATTTCTTTCACCTTGCCTGCTTAAGACATCTGATTGGTTTAATAAAAGCTAAATGACAAATACCTAGGCAGAAAATGGATAGGTGCAACTGGCAAGCAGATAGAATAAGTAAGAGGAGAAATTTAAGCTCAAGGAGAAGAAGAGAAGGAAAAGAGAAATGAGGAGACAGGCAGCCATCACCCAACCAGATATGAAAATCAGTGAAAGTAAGATATACAGAAGGAAAGAAAAATAAAAAGCCCTGAGGCAAAAGGTAGACAGAGAAACAAGTTAATATAAGTTAAAACAGCAAGCTAAAAACAAGCCTAAGCTAGACCTAGCATTCAAAATTAATAAGAAGTCTCCTTGTCATGATTTGGGAGCTGGTTGGTGACCTCTCCCCCCAAAAAAGCCTGGTTCAGGCCATGAAAGAGTAAAGAATTCCAAAAATATTGTCATCAAGTGAACAACTGTGATTATTACACAGACAGGACTTGTTGAGAATGAGCTTTACTTCTTTGCATAAATTATATTGTCAGAAAACTGTAATATTTTTATTAACAAATTAGAAGCATTGAAACACATCCTTATTGACTGTTTTAAACAGGGTTCTCTAGTGTGTGTGTATGTATGTATGTATATGTGTGTAGAGAGAGAAGGAGAGAGTGAGGGAGACACAAATAGAGAGATGATTTTGAGTCAGTCACAGACTATACAAACTATGGGGTCTTGGTATGTTCAATGCCTTCAGTAAAGGCTAGAAGACTGTAGCATTAAAAAGAGGCATAGTTCAAGCCCAATGGCTGTCTGCTCAGAATTTCTTCATAATTAGAGGAAGTTGACCTGTGCTAAGTGGGAAATTCATAGCACTAAATGCCCATATAAAGAAGTTGGAGAAATCTCACACTAGTGACTTAACAGCACACCTGAAAGCTCTAGAACAAGAAGAAGCAAAGTCTCCCAGGAAGAATAGATGCCAGGAAATTATCAAAGAGAGAGCTGAAATCAACAAAATAGAAACAAAGAGAGCAATATAAAAAATAAATGACAACAAAGAGTTGGTTCTTTGAGAAAATCAACAAGATAGACAAGCCCTTATCCAAACTAACCAAAAGACAGAGAGAGAGCATCCAAATTAACAAAATCAGAAAAGAAAAGGGGGACATAACAACAGACACTGAGGAAATCCAGAGAATCATCAGGTCATACTTCAAAAACCTCTATTCCACAAAACTGGAAAATCTGAAAGAAATGGCTAATTTTCTGGATAGGTACCACATACCTAAGTTAAATCAAGACCAGATAAACTATTTAAATAGTCCAATAACCCCTAAGGAAATAGAAACAGTCATTAAAAGTCTCCCAACCAAAAAAAGCCCAGGACCAGATGGTTTCAGCACAGCATTCTACCAGATCTTCAAAGAAGAATTAATACCAATATTCTCTAAATTGTTCCACACAATAGAAAGAGAAGGAACACTACCAAACTCCTTCTATGAGGCTACAATTACCTTGATTCCTAAACCAAACAAGGATACAACAAAGAAAGAGAACTACAGACCAGTCTCTCTCATGAACACTGATGCAAAAATACTCAATAAAATACTGGCAAACAGACTCCAAGAACACATCAAAACAATTATCTACCATGATCAAGTAGGCTTCATCCCAGGGATACAAGGGTGGTTCAACATACGAAAGTCCGTCAATGTAATACACCATATAAACAAACTCAAAGAAAAAAAACCACATGATCATCTCACTAGATGCAGAAAAGGCATTTGACAAAAATCCAACACCCCTTCATGATAAAGGTCTTGGAGAGATCAGGAATACAGGGAACATACCTAAACATAATAAAGGCAATTTACAGCAAGCCAACAGCCAACATCAAATTAAATGGAGAGAAACTCAAAGCAATTCCACTAAAATCAGGAACGAGGCAAGGCTGTCCGCTCTCCCTATACTTATTCAATATAGTACTTGAAGTTCTAGCCAGAGCAATAAGACAACATAAGGAGATTAAGGGGATACAAATTGGAAAGGAAGAAGTCAAGCTTTCCCTATTTGCAGATGACATGATGGTATACTTGAGTGACCCCAAAGATTTAACCAAGGATCTGATACAGCTTATAAACACCTTTAGCAACATAGCAGGATACAAGATCAACTCAAAGAAATCAGTAGCCCTCCTATATACAACTGACAAACAGGCTGAGAAGGAAATCAGAGATACATCACCCTTTACAATAGCCACAAATGACATAAAATACCTTGGGGTAATACTAACCAAGCAAGTGAAGGGCCTATATGACAAGAACTTCAAATCCCTGAAAAAAGAAATTGAAGAAGATGTCAGAAAATGGAAAGATCTCCCATGCTCATGGATAGGCAGGACTAACATAGTAAAAATGGCAATTCTACCAAAAGCAATCTACAGATTCAATGCAATCCCCATCAAAATACCAACACAATTCTTCACAGACCTAGAAAGAATAATACTCAACCTCATATGGAAAAACAAAAAACCCAGGATAGCCAAAAGAATCCTGTATAATAAAACAACCTCTGGAGGCATCACGATCCCTGACTTCAAGCTCTACTATAGAGCTACAGTAATAAAAACAGCATGGTACTGGCATAAAAACTGACATGTGGACCAGTGGAATCGAATTGAAGACCCTGACATTAATCCGCACAATTATGAACATATAATTTTTGACAAAGAAGCCAAAACTGTACAATGGAAAAAAGAAAGCATCTTCAACAAATGGTGCTGGCATAACTGGATATCAACATGTAGAAGGCTGTAAATAGATCCATGTCTATCACCGTGCACAAAACTTAAGTCCAAGTGGATCAAGGACCTCAACATAAATCCAGCTACTCTGAACCTGCTAGAAGAGCAAGTAGGAAGTAGTCTTGAACTCATTGGCATAGGTGATCACTTCCTAAATATAACACCAGTAGCACAGACATTGAGAGAAAAAATCAATCAATGGGACCTCTTGAAACTGAAAAGCTTTTGTAGAGCAAAGGATATGGTCAACAAGGCAAAGCGACAGCCTACAGAATGGGAAAAGGTCTTCACCAACCCCACATCTGACAGAGGACTGATATCCAGAATATGTAAAGAACTCAAGAAATTAGATATCAAAATGCCCAACGGTCCAATTTAGAAATGGGCTATAGAACTAAACAGAGAATTCTCAACAGAGGAAACTCAAATGGCTGAAAGACATTTAAAGAATTGCTCAACATCCCTAATTATCAGGGAAATTCAAATCAAAACAACTCTGAGATACCACCTTATGCCTGTCAGAATGGCTAAGGTCAAAAACACTAAAGACACCTTATGCTGGAGAGGATGTGGAGCTAGGGGAACTCTCCTCCACTGCTGGTGGGAATGCAAGCTTGTACAGCCACTTTGGAAGTCAATATGGTGCTTTCTTAGAAAATTGGGAATCAATCTCCCCCAAGATCCAGCTATACCACTCTTGGGCATATACCCAAGGAATGCTCAATCATACCACAAGGGCACTTGCTCAGCTATGTTCATAGCAGCATTGTTTGTAATAGCCAGAACCTGGAATGCCTAGATGCCCTTCAACTGAAGAATGGATAAAGAAAATGTGGTACATATACACAATGGAATACTACTCAGCAGAAAAAAACAATGACATCATGAGGTTTGCAGGCAAATGGATGGATCTAGAAAAAATCATCCTGAGTGAGGTAACCCAGACTCAGAAAGACAAACACGGTATGTACTCACTCATAGGAGAATACTAGATGTGGAGCAAGGAAGACTGGACTGCTACTCACATCACCAGGGAGGCTACCTGGAAAACAGGACCCCAAGAAAGACACGGGGATCACCCATTGACAGAGAAATGGATGAGATCTTCATGAACAGCCTGGACATAAGTGGGGGAAATGAAGGGTGAGGGTCAAGGGAAAGAGAGCTTGGGGGAGCGGGAGACCCCAGATGGATCAACAACAGAGAGGGAGAACAAGGAATAGGAGACCATGATGAATGAGGACCACATGAGAATAGGAAGAGGCAAGATGCTAGAGAGGCCCACAGAAATCCACAAAGACACCCCCACAATAGACTGCTGGCAATGGTCGAAAGAGCCCGAACTGACCCACTCTGGTGATGGGATGGCCAAACACCCTAATTGTCGTGCTAGAAACCCCATCCAATGACTGAGGGATCTGGAAGCAGAGATCCACGGCTAGGCCCCAGGTGGAACTCCGGGAGTCCAATTGGCGAGAAAGAGGAGGGTCTATATGAGCGAGAATTGTTGAGACCAGGGTTGGATAAAGCACAGGGACAAATAGCCAAATGAATGGAAACACATGAACTATGAACCAATGGCTGAGGGGCCCCCAACTGGACCAGGCCCTCTGAATGGGTGAGACAGTTGATTGCCTTGAACTGTTTGGGAGGCATCCAGGCAGTGGGACCGGGTCCTGTGCTCATTGCATGAGTTGGCTGTTTGAAACCTGGGGCTTATGCAGGGTCGCTTGGCTCGGCCCTGGAGGAGGGGACTGGCCCTGCCTGGACTGAGTCTACCAGGTTGATCTCAGTCCTGGGGGGAGGCTTTGCCCTGGAGGGGGTGGGAATGGGGGGGTGGCCTGGGGGGAAGGGGAGGTTGGCGGGAGGGGGGAGAACAAGGGAATCCGTGGCTGATATGTAGAACTGAATGGTATTGTAAAATAAAATAAAAAAAAATTTCCAAGAAACAGCATAAAATAAATATTTTGGCAGAGTTCCATAAATAAACAAAGACCAAAGCTAGGGGTGTGAATAAATAACATTATACATGAAGGCTTACTGGACAAAGGTGTGTATGTGACTATAATTAAATCAGAATCATGGTATCTGAATTGGCCTCTTCAGAAGGTAGATGTTCAATTTCTAGAGATTGGAACCCTATCTCAGTTAAAACAAAGGACAAGATGGATTAAATGCATAGGGCCAGAAGGAAAGAGAAGAAGGATAAGTCCATATGTGGGTAGTCTAGCAGTGAATCTATTGGGTCATAATCTGTTACAGCACTAGAATACCCAGATTAATAATTAATACTCCTCCAATCTCAGAAGGCAGACCATAAACCAATTCATGTTGTTGAGAATAATATTATAAGACACTATAAAAAACAGACACTGGCCGGGCGGTGGTGGCACACGCCTTTAATCCCAGCACTTGGGAGGCAGAGCCAGGCAGATCTCTGTGAGTTTGAGGCCAGCCTGGGCTACAGAGTGAGTTCCAGGAAAGGCGCAAAGCTACACAGAGAAACCCTATCTCGAAAAACCAAAAAAAAAAAAAAAAAAGACACTGATCATTCAGGCTGTACTTAAACATGGCACAACAGCTGTTGAACTCTAAGAAAGACCAACAACCCTACCCTTAAACTGGCTAACTGACAAATCTGTCTGTGTTGGGCAGTGGCCTATAACACAAGAGAAACTACAAGCCTTAGAACAGCTGGTTCAGGAGCAGTTAAATGTTCAACATATTGAAGAATCTACCAGTCCTTGGAATTCTTAACAAATGGGTGTTTGTTAAGAAGAAATCTGGTAAATGAAGAATGCTGGCAGATCTGAGAGCCATAAATAATTATCCTATGTTTTCTCTACAGAATGTGATGCCCTTGACCTCTCTGTTACCTAAAGAATGTCCTATTATAGTTATAGACTTAAAAGACTGTTTCTTCACTATACATGTACACATGAACTATGTGTACTATACAAGGATAGGGAAAAATTTGCCTTCACAGTACTTACTTATAATAATTCTCTGCTAGTTAAGAGATATCAATGGAAGGTACTCCCACAGGGAATTTTAAATATCCCCACCTTGTGCCAATATTTCATACAAAATCTTTGGAAATAATTCATGTACAATCCACAATCTATAATTTATCATTATATGAATGATATCTTATTAGCTGATCCAAAGTTAGATACTTTAGAAGCAGCGTTCAAAGAAGTAAAGAAAGTTTTGCCTCACTGAGGATTACAAAACGCTCCTGAAAAAATACAAAGAGGAGATTCTATTTCTTAGGATATAAGATAGGTTTACAAAAAATATACCCCAAAAGTTTCAAATCAGGAGAAATTGATTGCAAACTGTTAATGACTTTCAAAAATTGTTAGGAGACATTTCCAATTTATAGCCACCATTGGGATAACTAAAGATGAGCTAGTAAATTTGTCCAATACCATAAACAGGGACAAGAACTCAGATAGTCCAAGAGAGTTATCAGTTGAAACTGAGAAGGGATTGGCTCCAGTGGAAAAAAATATAAGAAGCACATGTGGATCATGTAAATCCAGAGTTTAATTGCATTCTGATTATAATGCCTTCTTACTATCCTCTACAAGGATCTTGATGCAGAGGGAAGACATATTGGAACGAATATTTCTACAAATTAAACCAAGTAAGAAATTAAAGACATGTGGAAAGATTTCTGATTTGATTTTAAAAGGAAAATTAAGACTTTATCAATTGACAGGAATGGACGTAGCAGAAATTGTAGTAATTTTAAATAATGAGGAAATTTTGTTTTTATAGCAAAATAATGAATTTTGGCAAAGAGCCTGCATTAATTTTTTGGGAGGATTAACAGCTGCTATCCCAAAAGCAAGAGAATAGAATTCATAAAAAGAACCAGTTGCGTACTTCCTCACATTGTATGAAAAAATAATCTCTGGAGTCTCCACATTCTATACTGATTCAAACAAATTGGGAAATGCAGGATATAAATCAGGAGATTTAAGTAAAGTAGTTCAAAGCTTGTACAATTCTGTACAAAAGTCAGAATTTTATGCCATTCTTATGGTACTCATGGACTTTGCAGAACCTCTCAACATAGTTCCTGAAAGAGTTGTTTTTCATATTAAAACTGCTGAATTTATTCCTGATAAAACAGAATTATTTATACAGTTACAGAAAATCATCAGAAATAGGGAACATCATATACATATACATATACATATACATATATATATATATATATATATATATATATATATATATATATATAAACACATCAGACTCCATATGGGTCTGCCAGGACCTCTAGCAAAAGGTAATGATGAAATTGATTGGGTATTGGTAGGACATGTGGTGGAGTTCTCAAAATTCCTTAAGAAACACCAAGTAAATAGCAACATTTATAAAAGAACTTTTCCATCTCTTGGCAACAGGCCAAAGAAATCATACCAAAAAAAGTCCTCCTTGTTCCTTCTATAACCAAACACTATTATCTGTAGGAATTAATCCTAAAGGTAAACAAAGAAATGAAGTTTGGCAGATGGATGTGTTTCATTTTGCAGAATTTGGAAAATTAGAATATGTATACCACACCATTGATACCTATTCAGGTTTTTAATAGGCAACTGCTTTGAGTTCTGAAAAGGCTGATTCTGTAGTTACTCACCTATTTGGAGTCATGGCCAACACGAACATGCATGGGACTAGAATGGGCTCTCTGCATAACCTAGACAGTTGTGTAGCTTGGTCTGTTTAAAGGGCCCTTCACATTGGGATCCTAATCTATCCCTAGTGCATGAGCTGGCTTTTGGGGCCCATTGCCTATGGTGGGACACCTTGCAGAGCCTTGATGCAGGGGGAGGAGTAAGAGCTGCCTCTACTAAATATACCAGGCTTTGCTGACCCACTATGGGAGGTCTTACCTTTTTGGAGGAGGTGATGAAGGGTTGGTTGTAGAGGAAAGCTGAGGAGGGAACAGAAGGAGGGAAGTGAGGGGAACTTGTGGTTGGTATATAAAATGAATAAAAAAAATTCTTAATAAAAAAGAAAAAAGTACTTCAGAGAAAAAATAAGTAAGACGTGAAAAGAAAAAAAAAAGAAGGAAAGAAAGAAAAAGTCATGGCCATAATGGGTATACCTATATAAATTAAGACTGACAATGCTGATACGTCTCCAGTAAAATGAAACAGTTTTCCACATATTGAAATATAAAGCATATTACAGGTATACCACACAATCCTACAGAAAGGGGGAACAAAATCCCCCAAAGATAGATTGCAAAATGCCTTATTAATTTTGAATGTTTTTATAACTGATGAGAAAGAAACAACAGCTGAAAAGAGACATTGGATAGTAAAAAAATTACTGAGCTAAATAAGCCTGTACTTCAAAGATATGATGACCTCAGAATGGAAGCCAGGATATATACTGTTTTGGGTAGGGGGTTTTGCTTTTGTTTCCACAGGAGAGGAAAAGCTATTAGATACCATCAAAAGTAATAAAAATTTGATTCAAACAGGAGAAACCTCTTGATAAGGAGTAGTAATATCTCATTCACCATGTGACAATTCTACAAGTTGTAAGGAAAACTTATCAAACAAGGGTCAGGACAGGGTGCTGTTTTGTATCAACAGGATAATAGAAATACTCATCTTCAAGAAGGTAAAAAGGCTTTGGACTATCTATGCTATCTGAAGCAGAAGGGAAGGTTAGAACCATTCCCTGAAGCACCAGTGACTACTGGAGCCATACACCCACCATAAACTAATTGGAAACAGGTAAGGCTCTGATCTGCAGACTGGGCAGACAAGTTATCTAGCCCCTAGGGCCTAGGGGCACATTTCATGCCCTGCCCCAGCCAGTACAGCCCCAGGAACCCAGTAGCAGCTTCTTCCCTGTCTCCTCACCAAACCAACCATCCCCTGCAGGACCAGTAACCACCAGAGCCATATACCCACCCTGCACCAATTAGGAACAGTGACCACATGAATCATACACCCAAACTGCACCAATTGGGAACAGTAACCACCAGAGCTATAAGCCCCCTCCTGGTCCAACTGAGAAGAAGAACAACCACAGGAGCCAGAGTCTCCACCTGGACAAATTGGAAGAAGAGTGGCCTGTAGCCCCACCTGTTTGGGTTAAAGGAAGAAATGGGTAGATGGCAGGGTAAGAACACATTAAACAACATAAAGAGCAATACAGTACCACCAGAACCTAGTGATCCTCCAACAGCAAGACCTGAACATTCCACAGCAGATGATCCAGAATAAAATGAACTTAAAAATAACTTTATGAAGATAATAGAGGACCTAAAATAGGAAATGAAAAATTCACTTAAAAACATGGTGGAAAAGACAAACAAAAAATTGGAGGAAATCAAGAAATCTCTTAAATAAAGTCAAGAAACCCAAGAAAAACAATCAAACAGGTAAAAGAAACAGTTCAAGACCTTAAAATTAAAATAGAAACAGAGGAATTGAAAAATTCAATAAATAAAACACAAACCAAGGGAATTTGGGAAAAGGAAAATCTGAGTAAACAAACAGAAACCACAGAGGCAAGCATAACCAACATAATACATGAAATGGAAAAGAGAATCTCAGGCATTGAGGATATGATAGAGGAAATAGACTTATCAGTCAAAGAAAATGATATATCCAGCAAATTTTTAACACAAAATATCCAGGAAATCTTGGACACCATAAAAAGACCAAACCTAAGAATAATAGGGATAGAAGAAGGAGAATTCCAGCTCAAAGGCACAGAAAATATTTTCAACAAAATTATAGAAGAAAACTTTCCCAACCTGAAGAAAGACATGCCTATGAAGGTACAAGAAGCATACAGAACACCAAATAAAATAGACCACATAAAAGTTCTCTGTCATATAATAGTCAAAACACTAAACATACATAGTAAAGAAAGAATATTAAGAGCAGCAAAGCAAAAAGGTCAAGTAACATATAAAGGCAGACCCATCAGAATTATCCCTGACTTCTCAATGGAAACTCTGAAAGCCAGGAGGTCTTGGACAGATGTTCTTCAGACACTAAGAGACCATGGATGCTAGCCCAGACTACTATACACAGCTATGGTGATATTTTATTTGTGCTGAAATGTGATTTTATTTGTATGTTAATAAATGAAGTTCCCTGGGGGTCAGAGCTAATAGCAAACCATAGCAGAAGTCTGGCAGTGGTAGCACACGCCCTTAATCCTGATCACATGACAGGCAGATCTCTGTGTGTTCAAGGACACCACCAGCATGGAGACACACGCCTTTAATCTCAATACCAACCATAGAAGACCTGGAGGTCTGTATAGAAAGGCAGTGACAAGGAGGTCATATGGTTGGGTTTACAACCAATGAGAAGGCAGAACAGAAAGTCAATAAAAAGACAGATACACAGGAAGTAGGTCTCTTTCGGAGGGGAAGGACGGCAGCGGCAGTGAAGGGTAAGAAGGCAGGTTTTTTTTTGTTTGTTTGTTTTGTTTTGTTTTTTGAGACAGGGTTTCTGTGTGTAGCTTTGCGCCTTTCCTGGAACTCACTTGGTAGCCCAGGCTGGCCACAAACTCACAGAGATTCACCTGCCTCTGCCTCCCGAGTGCTGGGATTAAAGGCGTGAGCCACCACCGCCCGGCAGCAGTTGGTTTTAGTCTCAGCTCTTAGCTACTGCTCCGACCTCTTGGGATTTTAACTCTGCATTTGGCTCTGTGTTTCTTATTTAGTAAGACCATTACATCTACATTTGGTGCTTACATGGATAGAATTCATTAAAAACAGCTTGGCTCGGCTTGGCTAGACTTGGCTGCCTGCTGGTTCCCTGGCTCCCCAGCTCATGCCAGCTCAGCCTAGGCCCTAGGCCTGTCTGTCGAACATAGCTACAAGCAATTACCTGCAGCTGGAGCTACTTGCAGCCAGATTGACAACTCAAGCAGCTCAGGCTTCTTTTTTAAAAAAAAGCAGGTGCTACAAACAACTCAGGCCCTACCAGAGCTACTGGTCCGGCTTCACTCAACTGTAATTGCAGCAGCTACACGCAACTGCAGATAGAGCTGCTTGCAGCCAAAATGCCAACTCATGTGGTCAGAGCTTAAGGAAGCTGGAGCCCATGCTCAACTTGGCTCAAGCCAGAACATGTGGCTCTTTCTTTCTTTCTTTCTTTCTTTCTTTCTTTCTTTCTTTCTTTCT
>CABHPP010111342.1:151-24124 GCA_902168425.1 Peromyscus attwateri | reverse complement strand
TCTTTCTTTCTTTCTTTCTTTCTTTCTTTCTTTCTTTCTTTCTTTCTTTCTTTCTTTTCTTTCTCTCTCTCTCTCTCTTTGGATTCCCACCTTGGACGCTAGGTAGCTGTTTTGAAATTCCCTTGGATATCTACTGTTCTACACAGACTTACTAAGTCAATTAAGATCAGATATTTTAAAGGAAAAAGCTATTTAAAAGAGAAAAAAAAATTCCACATTCAAAAAAATGGGTATTATGTGTACATTAGAAGAAAATTGGACTTACTTTGTTTGATAAATTGTAGGCAGTCTGAAAATGGAACAACTATATGAGAAGATTAATGTTGATGGATTATGCACATTATTACTTTTGTTGTCCTCATTTTACTATTTAAAAAGATAGTCAAATTAAGTGCCAGGATAAACTCTTTAGAAAAAACTGTTAAAATGAATTATAGAGAAATTCAGATTCAGACAGAAGAAGTTAACGGTGACATTGTTTCAGGATTGGATTATAAGGTTACAGAAAGAAAGCCTGTTTTCACACAATCACCCTTAATTTATCTGGTAACCATACAGCAGCTACCTGGTCAAGTGAATGCACAAAATATTTGAACTCCAATTGAAATGTTAGATTTGCAAAGGTTTAAGGAGGCAATAGTATCTTATGGCATGTATTCCCCATTTGTAAAGCAAATGTTAAACTCCTGGTCAACTTATAATAAGATTATACCACAGGACTGATGAGAGCTGGTAAATGCTGTTCTGGAACCTGGGGCACAGCTGCAGTGGTGTATGTAGTTCAAGAGGAAGCTAAAAACATAGAAAAATCAATGGAGGGCTAGAGTTATACAAATCTCCCAGGATCAGCTTGTTGGAGAAGGCCAATATGCTGAAATACAAACACAATGTTTATATGATAACCAAACCCTAATTCTATGTCAAATGGTAGCCTTGAATGCATGGGACAGAGTTGAGGAAGCAAGAAAGAAAACTGAGTCATTTACAAAGGTTATGCAGGGCCCAAAAGATTCCGTCATGGATTTCATACAAAGACTGACTTCAGCAGTAAAGAGAATGGTCCAGAATTCAGAAGCTAGCCAGATAATAATTGAATCTTTGGCTTTTGAGAATGCGAATGCAGCATGCAAGAGAATAATCAGACCATTAAAGGGAAGATCTGCACTCTTGGAAGATTGGATTAGAGACATGTTTAATGTTGAGGCTCATGACCATCATGATATGTGGATAGGAGAAGCAATTTCAAAAGGTTTGAGGAATGTCAGATGTTCTGGATGTGGAAAGCAAGGACATTTGAAAAGGGACTGTAAACAGGTCATTACTAGAAACAAAGTTTCTTCAAGGAACAATGGCAACAGAATGCCCCTTCCTTCTGGAGTATGCAGAAGGTGTGGTAAGGGAAAACACTGGACCAATGAATGTACATCAACAAGGGACAGGCAAGGTAATTCTTTGCCTCAGTCTTCGGGAAACTCCCAGAGGGGTCTCAGGCAGGCCCCCACAGCAAATCCAGTTCAGACCTTTCCTGCAGTCATAGAGGAAACCCCTACTCAGAACAATTAAATAACCAAATGCCTATTGGAATAAACCAGGCTGCTCGGGGTGATGGAACTACTGAGACAGAGAGAACAGAAAATTCAGGAGAAACCATAAAGAAAAATTTTTGGCAAACTTCTATAAATGAGCAAAGACCAAGATAAACAATAAGAATAAATATTCTGTTGTCTGGTCTGGTAGACACAGGTGCTGTTGTGATCATAATTGCACCAGATTTTGGCATCCAACTTGGCCTCCTCAGGAGGTAAACATTCAGCTGTAGGAATTGGAACATTATCTCAAGTGAAACAGAGTACAAGATGACTCAAATGTATAGGTTCAGAAGGACAGAGAGGAAAATTAAAACCATATGTGGCTAACATAGCTATGAACACGTGGGTTTGAGACCTGTTACAGCAATGGAATACTCAGATTTACATCCCTCCAACCTCAGAAACAAATCATAAACTAGCACATGTTTCTGAGAGAAATATTAGAAGGTATTACTCTAATGAGTGGTCACCAGCCATCAAGATTGTACGAGAACAGGGCACAACAACTGATGATCTTCCAAAGACACCAACAGCTCTCTGCCTTTAAATGGTTAACAGACAAGCCTGTATGGGTTCAGCAATGGCCTTTAACAACAGAGAAATTCTGTTAAATGCTCAGCATATTGAAGAATCAACCAGACCTTGGAATTCTCCTATATTTGTTATTAAAAAGAAATCTGGTAAGTGGAGAATGGTAACAGACCTTAGAGCAATTAACAAAGTAATTCAGCCCATGGGCTCTCTACAATCTGGAATTCCTTTGCCTACTCTGTTACCAAAAGGATGGCCTCTTATTGCTATTGATTTAAAAGACTATTTCTTTTCAATACCCTTACAAGAAAAAAACAGAGAAAGATTTGCCTTCACAGTGCCTACTTATAAGAATTCTCAACTGGTTAAGAGATATCAATGGTGGGTCCTCCCACAGGGAATGTTGAATAGCCCAACCCTGTGCCAATATTTTGTACAACAGCCATTGGAAGTGATACATAAAAAATTTCCTACATACAAAATTTATCATTATATGGATGATATTTTACTAGCTGACTCAAATGCAGATACTTTAGAAAGAATGTTTGAAGAAGTAAAGAAAATTTTGCCTTCCTGGGGATTACAAATTGCTCCTGAAAAGATACAAAGAGGAGATTCTATTAATTATTTAGGATATAAAATAGGTCTACAAAAACTTAGACCCCAAAAGGTACAAATTAGGAGAGATTGATTATGAACTCTTAATGACTTTCAAGGATTATTTGGAGACATTTCTCATCTACGAACTATTATTGGGGTAAAAAATAATAATAAAAATAAAAAATAATAAACAGAAAGGGATAACAAACCCTCCCAGAAATAGACTGCATAATGCTCTACTAACTTTGAATTTTCTCAGAGCTAATGAGAAAGGAACAACAGCTGCAGAGAGACATTGGATAATAGAAAAAACTACAGAATTAAACCAGCCTATATACTTTAAGGATGTGCTGACCTCAGAATGGAAACCAGGATATGTGTTACATTTGGGGACAAGGTTTTGCTTTTGTTCCTATAGGAGAAGATAAGCTGTGGATACCATCAAAATTGATAAAGGTTCGATTTGAACAAGAGAGACCTCTTAATCAGAAGATGTGATAGTTCATCAACTAGCATGACCATCCAGTGTAAACTAACTTATACCATTAACACATGCCTTTCATTTAATCAGATAACTTGCAGAAAGGGAACATCCCCAAAGTTAGTCTTGGGGAAAGGTTTTTGTTTTTGTCTTTTAGGAGAATGAAGGCTAAGGAATCTGAAGAACACTGGACAAATGAGAAAACTGAAGAAAAAGGACAAATCATCTATCCCAGGAAACAGAGTAAAATGGCCTATTGGCATATCATCTGTATAATTTCCTAAGTCTTCCTAAATGTTTGTTTCTGCTCTTCTCTAAAGAAATTTAACACTATTGGTCTTCTTGTAGTCCCAGTTCAATTAAAATTTAAAGCTGGCTTTGGAGTTGGAGAATATCTCTCTCCTTCTTTAAACCCAAGCATATTGTTAAAAGGAAAATGCAAACTCCCTGTATCATGCCAGAAGAAAAGGGCCATCTTCTGCTATGGGACAGGAGAAAAAACAACAAACAAACAAACAAAAATTTAAGGGACTATTCCATTACTACCAATCTCAATTCTTTGATTCTATTCTGATTCTTTAAACTTTTCTTAAAGTATGAATATTATATCTATAAATACAATATATATATATATATATATATATATATATATACTTTTGTTAAAATATTAATGGTCATGTAGAGTACTAACTAATTCTAGAAAAAAGGCTTCAATTAGCTGCCTATACATGTCTTTGTGTTTGAGTCTCTTATCAGTTCTCTGCAGGAAATCACAGCCAGGCCTAACATCAACTGAAGTCTCTAGGAGGAAGATGGGGCCCCACAACAACAATAATTCCATGTGGACAATAATAATATCACTAATCTGACATGCATCATCTACAGATCAGCTTTGGACTACAAACTGCTCAGAGCAATTTTGAGATGGCTAGCTGAGATGATCCAGTTTCAAAGACTACTTGAATAAGGACTTGAACTTTGGCATTATGCTCAGACTAGACAACGAAGGATATAGTTACCTTTCCTAGAATTTGACAATTAACCTAAAATTTTTCTTTTCAGACTAAAGATACTTTCGCCCATATCCAGCAGGAAGCAATTTTAAGAATATGATGGCCACATTCCCAAAGAGGTGGTGTGGGGTGGGTGTTTTTTTGGTCTTTTAATGGGTTTTGGGTCTGGGATAATTTTCATTGTTTAGGAGCGTTGGTTACAAGTTGTTACTAAGGGTTAGGAAAAGGGCTAAGCAAAAGAGATTAGATTTAAGGTTCTTGTTTAAAAAAAGATATATAGAAATGATAGAATGAAGGGTAGATTATTGAATCTACTTGAAAAAATAAAGAGAAGATATAGATATGATATAGATAAAAAGATAGATTATTGAATCTACTTTTAAAAGACAATGACTAGTTTTAAATACTTTATGTTGGATTGGATTTTTGTATATTGTATACAAATTATATATATTGAGATTGATATTGTTAGAAAATGCTATATGTATATTTCTAATCTTGTTCAAGATATTGTACTTATACCGTTCATTTAACAATGTAATGCAATTTGCTGATCCTTGAAAGTTATTATTACCAACTATTAGGATATAAAGAAATGAAAGTTAGTAGTTAGATATTACAACTGAACTTGTAGTCATATTAGGTATGTTTTCAAGATTGAACAGATATATTTTAGATAGACAGATCATCTTCAAACCCTTCAGAAATCTACAGAATATGGCATTTCAAATGTTTTAATAACTTAGAAAATTTTTCTTTTCTTGGTATGACTATGAGACATTTCGGCTCCTGGCAGTACCAATCTACTTCAGAGAGGATATGGGCATTGAAGAAACTACATATGGAGTTAACTTTCATTGTGGCAAAAGTTAGCCACTGAACAACAAAGTATCCTCGAATTGACTGCTGACAAACAGGACAAAATGGACAGACAGGACACGAAACAAAGGACTGCCAATTCTTGCCAAGACAAGTGTGGTTGTGGCTTTAACAAAAGGCATCTTCTGAGGACAGGACAATATGGCACTATCCCTGAAGTGGCCTTTGCAATCTGTAAAAGGTACAGAGCCCCTTTCTTTGAAGGTAGCTTAACTGGCAGTGGACTGATGGCTTCTGATGTGCAGTGGAACAGCAGCTGAAACAGTTATTTTTAAAAGAGTAACTAAGCTGACAGAGTCTAACCTCTCAATGGTAGACTGGCATTTAATAGAGGGATGCAGAGAAGAACAGGATGCTGAGATGAAGCCACACACACACACAGCCAAGAAGAATGGATAGCTGAATTCAAAAAACAACAATTTCCAGAATTTAAAATCCTTAATCTTGACAGGACACTAGTGGAATTCAGATGTTTTTGGTACATGGACTGCTCTCACCAAATATGAGGTCAAACTGTTGGCCTTGTGTACACCCTACTTCACAAATGAGTCTGTCAGGTAGGCTAAGCTTATATGTTGAAGATGATGCCCCAACACTGTGGAGAAACCTTGGGTGACTGTTCAGTCAGCTGGCTATTTCTGTCAACTCACATTTTTTTGGAAGCTGCTTGCATGCACTTCCTGTTTTTATTTTTTTAGGTAATATTATTTCCTTCCTGGGTCTCTGAGGGAGTTGAAGATTAGATAGTTATAGTTGAAGATTAGATAGTTATAGTTGTAGTTTTCCTTGTTAAGAATTTTAGAAAATAAACCCACTAAAGAGGTATAAGTGTATAAATTTGAAAGACATTATAAGATAGTTCTGTTAGTAACATAAGCTAGGATAGAAAGTGAATCAGGTACATTTTGGACTTACCAAAATAGGATAGATATTGGAATTATTTTCTCTAAATATGTCAAATGCAAATGGATTAGATACTTTTTAGGTATTTATTGCTTGTATATATTGTATACAGTTATTGTACTTTTTGTATATAGTTTTTCTTATATTACTTATAACTTTTTTCCTTTTTTCATTTTATTAAAATACAAAGGGAGAAATATGGTGATATTTTATTTGTGCTGAAATGTGATTTTATTTGTATGTTTATAAATAAAGTTCCCTGGGGGTCAGAGCTAATAGCAAACCATAGCAGAAGTCTGGTAGTGGTAGCACATGCCCTTAATTCTGATCACATGACAAGCAGATCTCTGTGTGTTTAAGGACACCACTAGCATGGAGACACATGTCTTTAATCTCAATACCAACCATTGAAGACCTGGAGGTCTGTATAGACAGGCAGTGACAAGGATGTCATATGGTTGGGTTTACAACCAATGAGAAGGCAGAACAGAAAGTCAATAAAAAGATACACAGGAAATAGGTTTCTTTCTCAGGGGAAGAAAGGCAGCGGCAGCAGGTGGTAAGAAGGTGGTTTTAATTTCGCCTCTTTTCTGCTGCTCTGACCTCTTGGGCTTTTAACTTTGCATTTGGCTCTGTGTTTCTTATTTAATAAAACTGTTACATCTACACACAGCAAAGCTTTCAATCATTGTAGATGGAGAAAACAAGATATTTCATGACAAAACCAGATTTAAACATTGCATATCCACAAATCCAGCCCTACAGAAAGTACTAGAAGGAAAACTAAAACCCAAGGAAGCTAACTGAAAGTACCAAAACACAGGCAACAGATAACCTCACATCAAGAAATCCCAAAGAAGGGAAACACATATACACTACCACCAATAAACAACAGGAATTAACAAACACTGATCATTATTATCCCTTGCTATCAATGGACTCAATTGGCTTAAAAAAGACACAGACTAACAGAATGGATATGAAAATAGGATTGATAATTCTGTCACATACAAGAAACACACCTCAAACTCAAAGACAGACATTACCTCAGAGTAAAAGGTTGGGAAAAAAATCTTTCCAATCCAATGGACCTAAGAAACAAGCTGGTGTAGCTATCCTAATATCTAACAAAATAGACTTTAAACTAAAAGCAATTAAAAGACATGAAGAAGGGCATTTCGTATTCATCACAGGAAAAAATCCATCAAGAGGAAGTTTTAATTCTGAACATTTATGCCCCCAATACAAGAGCATCTACGTTTGTAAAAGAAACATTACTAAAGATCACATCATACATCAAACCTCACACACTAATAGTGGGAGACTTCAACACCACTGGACAGATCTGCCAGACAGAAACTTGACAGAGAAATAAGTGAACTAACAGAAGTTATGACTCAAATGCACTTAACAGACATCTATAGAACATTTCACCCAAAGAAAAAGAATATACATTCTTTTCAGCAACCTATGGAACCTTCTCCAAAACTGACAACATACTCGGTCACAAAACAAACCTCAAAAGACACAAAAAAAAATTGGAATAACTCCCTGTATCTTATCTGACCATCAATGCTTAAAGCTAGAATTCAACGACAACAGAAAATTCAGAAAGCCTACAAACTAATGGAATCTAAACAATGCTGAACTGAATCACCACTGGGTCAAGAAAGAAATAAAGAAAGAAATTAAAGACTTCCTAGAATTCAATGAAAATGAAGGCATAATGTGTCCAAACTTATGGGACACCATGAAAGCAATGTTAAGAGAAAAGTTCATAGCACTAAGTGCCTACATAAAGAAGTTGGAGAAATCTCACACTAGTGACTTAACAGCACATCTGAAAGCCCTAGAACTAAAAGAAGCAATCTCAACCAGTAGATAACAGGAGATAATCAAATTGAGGGCTGAAATCAATAAAATAGAAACAAAGAAAACAATACAAAGAATCAATGAAACAAAGAGTTGGTTCTTTGAGAAAATGAACAAGATGAACAAACCCTTAACCAAACTAACCAAAAAGCAGAGATAATATCCAAATTAACAAAATCAGAAATGAAAAGTGGGATATTGCTGTGGGATGGTCTGTATGTCAAATCGGTTGCTCTGATTGGTCAATAAATAAAACACTGATTGGCCAGTGGCCAGGCAGGAAGTATAGGTGGGACTAACAGAGAGGAGAACTGAGAGAAAAGGAAGGCAGAAGGAGACACTGCCAGCCACCGCCATGACAAGCTGCATGTGAAGATGCTGGTAAGCCGCGAGCCACGTGGCAAGGTATAGACTTATAGAAATGGGTTAATTTAAGATATAAGAACAGTTAGCAAGAAGCCTGCCATGACAATATAGTTTGTAAGCAATATAAGTCTCTGTGTTTATTTGAGTCTGAGCAGCTGTGGGACTGACGGGTGACACAGATTTGTCCTGACTGTGGGCCAGGCAGGAAAACTCTAGCTACAGATATAATTATAGACAATGAGGAAATCCAGAGAATCATTAGGTCACAAACCTGTACTCCACAAAATTAGAAAATACAAAAGAAATGGACAATTTTTTGATAGATAGCACATACCAAAATTAAATCAAGATCAGACAAACAATTTAAACAATTTAAATAGACCTATAACTCCTAAGACCTATAACTCCTAAGAAATTGAAGCAGTCATCAGAAGTCCCCCCCCCCAAAAAAAAGCCCAGGGCCAGATGATTTCAGCACAAAATTCTAACAGAGTTTCAAAGAAGAGCTAGTACCAATACTCCTAAAACTGTTCCAAGCAATAGAAACTGAAATGAACATTGCCAAACTCTTTTTATGAGGCCACAGTTACCCTGATACTCAAACCACATAAAGACACAACTAGGAAAGAGAATTACAGATCGGTCTCCCTCATGAACATTGATACAAAACTTCTCAATAAAATACTAGCAAACCAAATCCAAGAACACATCAAAAAATCTTCCACCATGATCAAGTAGGCTTCATCTCAGAGATGCACGGATGGTTCAACAGATGAAAATCTGTCAATGTAATCCACCATATAAACAAACTGAAAGAAAAAGAAAACAAATGGTCATTTCATTAGATGCTGAAAAAGCCTTTGACAAACTCTAATACCCTTTCATCATAAAGGTCTTGGAGAGATCAGAAATACAAGAAACATACCTAAACATAATAAAGGCTATATACAGTAAGCCAACAGCCAACAGCCAACATTAAATTAAATGGAGAGAAACTCAAAGTGATTCCACTAAAATCAGGAACAAGACAAGGCTGTCCACTCTGTCCATATCTATTCAATATAGTATTCAAAGTTCTAGCTAGAGCAACAAGACAAAAGGAGTTCAAGGAGATACAAATTGGAAAGCAAGAAGTCAAACTTTCACTATTTTCTGATGATATGATAGTATACATAAGTGATCCCAAAAATTCAACCAAGGAACTCCTACAGCTGATAAACACCTTCAGTAATGTGGCAGGATACAAGATTAACTAAAAAAAAAATCAGTAGCCCTCCCGTATGCAAATGATAAATGGGCTGAGAAAGAAATTAGAGAAACATTGTCCCTCATAATAGCTACAAATAACAGAAAATATCTTGGGGGTAACTCTATCCAAACAAGTGAAAGACCTGTATGACAAGAACTTTCAATCTTTGAAGAAAGAAATTGAAGAAGATATCAGAAAATGGAAAGATTTCTCATGTTCGTGGATAGGTAGGCTCAACATAGTAAAAATGGCAATCTTATCAAAAGCAATGTACAGATTCAATGAAATCCCCATTAAAATCCCAACACAATTTTCTGCTCAGACCTAGAAAGAATAATACTCCATTTCATATGGAAAAATAAAAAATCCAGGAGAGCCAAAACAATCCTATACAACAAAAGAACTTCCAGAGGCATCACCATCTCTGATTTCAAGCTCTACTATAGAGCTATAATAATAAAAACAGCTCAGTATTGTCAAAAACAGACACATTGATCAATAGAATAGAAGTGAATACCATGACATTAATCCACAAACCTACAAACACCTGATTCTTGACAAAGAAGCCAAAATTATACAATGGAAAGAAAGAAAGCATCTTCAACAAATGGTGCTGGCATAACTGGATATCTACATGTAGAAGAAGGCAAATAGATCTATATCTATTGCTATGCTCAAAACTCAAGTCCAAATGGATTAAAGACCTCAACATAAATCCAGTTACACTGAACTGCATAGAAGAGAAAGTGGGAAGTAGCCTTGAATGCATTGGCACAGGAGACCACTTCCTAAATATAACACCAGTAGCATAGACACTGAGAGCAACAATTAATAAATGGGACCTCCTAAAACTGAGAAGCTTCTGTAAGACAAAGGACACTGTCAATAAGACAAAAAAGGCAGCCTACAGAATGGGAAAAGATCTTTACCAACCCCACATCTGATAGTATATAAAGAATTCAAGAAACTAGACAGCAAAATATCAAATAAAACAAATAAAAAAATGGGCTATAGAGCTAAACAGATAATTCTCAACAGAAGAATCTCAAATACCTGAAAAATATTTAAGGAAATGTTCAACATTCTTAGCCATCAGGGAAATGCAAATTAAAGCAACTCTGATACCATCTTATGCCTGTCAGAATGGCTAAGATCAAAAACACAGGTGACAGCTTATGTTGGAGAGGATATGGAGAAAGGGGAAGACTCCTCCTCTGCTGGTGGGAGTGCAATCTTGTACAGCTACTTTGTAAATCAGTATGGTGGTATCTCAGAAAATTGGGAATCAACCTACCTCAAGACCCAGCAATATTACTCCTGGGCATATCCCCAAAGGATGTTCAATCATACCACAAGGACTTTTGCTCAACCATGTTCATAGCAGCATTATTTGTAATAGCCAGAACCTGGAAACAACCTAGATGCCCCTCAACAGAAAAATGGATTAAAAAATGTGGTACATATACACAATGGAGTATTACGCAGTGGTGAAAAACAATGTCATCATGAAATTTGTAGGCAAGTGGATGGAACTAGAAAAAAATCTGCCTGAGTGAGGTAACCCAGACCTAGAAAGAAAAACACAAACCTAGATCCAGTAACTGATGGAAGCAGATGCAAAGATCCCCAGCCAAGCACTTGGCCAGAACCTGGAGTTCAGTTGAAGAGAGGGAGAAGGGGTTATAAGAGCAAGGGGGTGGGGGTCAGAATCATGATGAGAAAAACTACAGAAATAGCTGACCTGAGCTAATATGAGGTCATGAACTCTGGACTGACAGCTGGGGAGCCTGCAGGAGACTGAACTAGGCCCTCTGAATGTGGATAAAAGTTGCATGGTATAATGTGTTCATGGGTCCCCTGGCAATGGGACTAGGACTTATCCTGGGTACAAGAACTGGCTTTTTAGACCCTATTCATTATTATGCAATGCCTTACTCAGCCCTGATGAGGGGGAGGGCTAGGTCCATACCCAACAGGGTACTAGAGTCTATGTTGACTACCCAAGGGAGGCCTTACCCTCTATAAGGATGAGATGGGGTTGGAATGATGATAGGTGGGGAGAGTGTGTAGCTGAACTTTTCCTGTGTCCCGGCCTGCCAGCAGTCAGGACAAATCTCTCTCATCCACCAGTTTCGCAGTCTATGACCCAAGTAAACACACACAGGCTAATATTTAAAACTACTCGGCCATTAGCTCAGGCCTACCACTGACTAGCTCTTACACTTAAACTCAGCCCATTTCTGTTAATCTATATGTTGCCACATGTTCTGTGGCTTTACCTGTGTGCCTGTTACATGCTGCTGCCAGGACAGTGGGCTGGTGTCTCCTGACTCACCCCTCCTGTTCCCAGAATTCTCCTCTCTCTTTGTCCCACCTATATTTCCTGTCTGGCTATTGGCCAATCAGCACTTTATTAACCAATCAGAGCAACACATTCACAGCATACAAATATCCAGAGCGAGAAAATAGGAGAGAGGGGGATATTAAAGAAAAAAAATTTAACATAAAAATATAAAAAAAATGGGAAACATTTTTACAATGAAAAAAAGAACATATTTAGCAAGTGAAAAAGTTAAAGATTTTTTTAAAATGTGATTTCCAGACTCAGCCATGAAAAATGCCTAGGAACACATAGTTGCTGTGGAATAATCCTTCTGTACACTGTGTGAATATATGTTGCTATGATTGATTTAATAAGTAAGATGACTGGCCAATAGCTGAACAGGGTAAAGTTAAGCAGGAAAGCCAAACTGAGAGTGATAAGTTGAGGAAGGATGGAGTCTGAGGAATCCCCAGCAGACACAAAGGGAGCAGGAGATGAATGTGCCATGCTAATAAAGGTACAGCCACATGACAAAGGGTAAATAACGAATATAGGTTAACTTAAAATGTAAGGGCTAGTTAGTAATAAGCCTGAGCTATTGGCTGAACATTTGTAATAAAAACAAACAAACAAACAAACAAACAAAATAAATAAATAAATAAATAAATAAATAATAAATAAAAAGGGAAAGCTATCCAGTAAAAGTTTATAAGCAGAGAAAAATCAGACCTATTGGTACCAATATGCTCTGCAGGGTAAAATGTCACTGCCTAACATCCATATCTCTTTACTTCTGAGAAAAGTTGTGCTCCATACTCAATTATAAATCAAGCTGGCTTTGGAGTTGGAATGTGGTTCTCTCCTTCTCTAAACAAAAGCATGTTGTTAAAAGAAAAAATAAAAGATTCTGTCCCATATGAGAATATCTACCTTATATCTGGAAGAAAGCCAAATAATCTAGGAACTATTGTCAAGATTCTATTTCTCACCATACTTATTCTTGATTCTTTAGAAAATTTCTTTACATACCATGCCATCTCAAAATTCAAGTTTTTCATTTTGATATAAATACTGTTTGAGTTTTCCACAGTGGAAAAATAAATCTTCCCAATAGTGATCTCTGAAGTCTCCAAAAGGAAGATGGAGCCCCACAACAATGATTCTACCTGATTCATGATGATGCCTTTAAGCCAATATATACCCCTCAATGATTGGCTTTGGACTGCAGACTGTTCAGGATGGTTTCAAGATAACTAGCTGAGATGGTCCATCATATTACACTTCTAGCCAGAACTTCAGATAAGCTTTGCCCATAACTCAGGCACTGACTACAAATATTATAGCCAGTTCTTTTGAAACCTAACCATTGTTTTAGTTTTTTTACAGGATCCCACAGAGACATTGTTGTCCCCCAAACAGCAGAAAGCAATTCTAAGAAAATTATGCCCCCTCTCCCAAAAGGTTTTATTTTCTCAGGGTTGTGGATAATTGTCATCTGTTAAGGTTGGTTTTAAGTTGTTATAGGGCTGGGGTGGAACAATTAAGTTTAGACTCAGGATTCTCTTTTGGAAAAGATAATAGGAGAGTATATATGATAGAATAATAAGATAGATTATTGTATCTACTTGTAAACTAAGTAACTATCAGCTCTAGATAATTTGCATTGATATGAGTTCTTGGATATTGATGTCAATGTAAGATTTTTTGCATTCCTGTTTAAGATAATTTGTATATCGATACAAATACAAAACTATATTTGCCACATTGTATATATGTTTCTACTCTTGTTTGAAATATTTTGTACATTGATATAAATGCAAAATTACATTTTTCATACTGTATGTATGTTCTATGTGTAGGATATTTTATATTTTGATACATATTAAGTATATTGTTTTCATATCACGCTATATATTTCTACCTCTGATTCAGATATTTTGTATACTGTCATAATTTCAAGGTCAATGTCCCTATATTGTACATCTGTTTACAGAATGTTTACTCTTGTAATATGAAGCCTTAATATTTATGTTATTTAGGTTGATGAGATTTATAGTTTAATAGTCACCCATGCTTGTCATATTTATAGTCGTGTTAGTTGGGTTTTCTAGATATACAGAAATGTATGTAGATGGATATGTAATCTTCAAATACTTCATAGATCTAGAGAACATGGCATTTAAATGTTCTAATAACTGAGAATTCTGTTGGCGTGAGACACGATTGCTCCTGGAAGCACGTATGTACTCCAGAGAGGATATTGAACATCAAAGACACTCCATATGGAGTTTGTCTTCTTCTTGGAAAAAAAATGGCATCTTGGGCAAAGAACTGACTATGTCTTGACTGCTAACAGTGAGTGTACTGTCCAATCCAGACAAGAAGGATAAAGGCTAAGTGATTTCTGAACCTTGCCAAGACAAGGTAGGATGGTCTTTCAAAATATCCTGCATCTGAAGATGGATATTCTAGGCATATAGACAAAATACAGGATGCTCCAATGCTACAGAGAAACATTGAGTGACTGCCCAGACTGCCAACTCTCTCTGTCATTTCTTGCTATTCTTTGGAAGTTGCTCACTTATACTTCCTGTTTACTCAGGTAATATTTTCCTTCTCAGGTCTTTGATGGGGTTGAAAACTAGATAGTGACATTTACAATCCTCTCTTATCTTAGCTAAGAACACATTAGGTACTAGAGTTAGATTCTTCAGGATAGGACAGCTATTGAAGTAATCTCTGTAATTTGCCATTTATATATGGTCTGGACACTTAGTATATGTTACTTGCTTGATGTTGTTCTTGTTAAAATTGTAATGTATTATTAAGAAGAGATGGGAGATGCCAGACACCACCAAAGGAGCAGCAAATGCCAGCAGACCAATAAAGTCACAGAACACATGGTGATACATAGATTAACAGTTATTGGTTGAGTTAAACTATAAGAGCTAGCTAGCAGAAGCCTACCATAGGCCATACAGTTTGTAAGTGATATTAAGCCTCTGAGTGGTTATGTTATAAGCAGCTGAGAGACTGTGGGGCTGGGTGGGACCAGAGAAACTTGGGACCAGAGAAACTTTCAACTACAAGTTGTTTATGTTATTACCTTTTCTTTCTCCTGGACAATATTTGATAATCATTCTTATTGTAGACAATTTTGTATTAGGTTTAGAACTTTCTTACTTAGACAAAAAGGGGGAAATGCAGTGTGTATTTGTTCTGCCTATGGCCCTGAGGTACAAGCTCCTAAGGCATGGCCTCTTGGCTAGCTTAAGACCTGGGGAGCATGTGTGTGGGTCCCTTCTCTCTCATGCTCTTGGATGATGGAGACCAAATCAGGCATTGTAAAGCAGCGTGAGACCATTTCTCAGCTTTCCAGGACTCTGTGACTGAATTTGCCTTATCCTATATTAGTGAGTTGTTCCTTCCAATATAATCCTTTAATAAAGTTATTTTTTTATCAGAAATCCATGTATTTCCTGCAATAATACTGCCTTCTACAAGTCACTCAATCTTATTTTCTTCATAGCATTTATCATTTGATCATTTGACATATAACATGTTTACAATTGTGTCAGTACACATTTGAACTTGGAGTTGAACAAAACTACTGATATTCAGAGTACATATTTACTGTTGACACAGATGTAATTTATATATGAGAGAGATCCTCCAAGTGACTTTTTTGCTACATAGAGGAAAGATTTTTGAGGGTCAAAATCAATTAGCTTCAATTATTGAATATACAGGAAGAGAATATTAATAAGTTATAAAAGTGGTTTGCTGAATGATACTTATCTGTGGGCCCTTTCAAACATAGGTTTTGGTCAACTGTCCTTAATTCTGTGTTAAAGTAAATAGCCCAATAAAAATAAAATAAAATTTAGGTCACTGAGTATATTACAAGTTACTGGATACTGCAAGGAAGTTACAGTGACTACACTGTCCACTAATTAACACTATTATTATGTGAACTCTTGATTAGTAAACGATTTAAAAACTATTAATACCAGATAATATATTTTTGAATTATAACACTGACAACAACATGAGTGGTATAGCCATATCTAATAGGAATAGCAAAAGTCATAAATTCAGCAAAGATGCTTGACAAAGATTTGGCAAAGCTGAGCTACATGACAGCCTCTTTGCCACTTTTGGTCTTGATCTCTGCAAGTTGCATGCTTGGGAAGCTTTTAATATTTGTACATCTTAGAGATATTTGATTAATGAGAAATTTCTTATGAATCATTTATGATCTCTCCCAGGATTACTGCTTCTAAGAAGCTTCCATAGGAAAGTCTTAAGCATACTTCCCTTCCCTCTTTTGGGGAGATATCCTTATCTACTTGAAGGTCTTCCTTGTGCCTTGGAGGTTGTGATACACATAAAGGAGCCAGAGATCTCTTCATGAGGCACTGAGATATTCTTGAAACATTTGCCTCTGTACTTACTCAGGAACAAGAAAATCAGAAAAAAGTACAAGCCTTTTCTTACTATATGCTCTAGCAATTATGTGGCATATACAGTAAGAAAGTTAGATTGGCTGGAGTTACCTCTGCCCTACACAGGGGCTTATATTGATGGACAAAGAATGATGTGAGAAGACAATAAAAAGATGACATGTTAGGACCTTTCTTTCTTAGAAACCTTAACTCATATAGAGCCACTGAGGTGTCATATGATTAAGGAACAAAAGAATATCAGGATTAGACATTTAAATAAATTCTATAAACATATGAAATGTAAGCATTGTATTATGCCAGAAATCAAATAATTGCAGCAACTTTGGCATGATAATTTTTCTTGGCCCTATTGGCACTCTTACCAGTAGGAGTTAACAATACACTGCTCTAGACTTAACAATCTGCCAGGACTGGCTTGGAGATTTTCTGTCTAGTGTCCTTGAAACTGCTGGAGCTGCCTAGAAGTTGGGTTGTGGAGTTGATGACTAAAAATGATTGTAAAAGATAATTTTGTTCTGTCATGTTTTATCAATGATGACTAAAATATATGCAAGAGAAAGTGTAACAAGTACCCAAGAACAGAAATGATATGATCTATGTTTTAAAACAACGTGATCTATCCCTGCTTACTGAATTCTGTCCAAATAAAGAAGCATTCTGCCTGCTAATCATTCTGACTGCAAGATTCCCTCAAGATAAACAGCCTGGCTCAATCCTTCCCTCATAGACTCATTACCTCCTCTCTGGGACCTGGACCAGTACATGTGGAATAATAAAAATTCCATTATTTCATGTAACTTGATTAAGTAGAATATCTCAGTAGTCAGAATATTCTGTACAATAGACCAAAATATTCTAAATTATTGTGATTTTAAAATATATAATATTAGGCTTTTCTTAAAAAAAAACAGACTATGATGTAAATAGTCTAAGTGATTGTCTAAGACAATTTTAATATCTTGTAACTTAATTTTCTTTCACTGAATAATAGATGATAATGCATTGTTAGATATATCTTAAAGTACCATCAACTATTTCAATAGAATGTGAAATTTTGAAATTTTGTGAAGACTGAAATGAAAACAAAGACTGAATACTATCTACCATTCCTCCTAGGAAGCATTTGATCTTCCTAATTTCAAGGATGATATGCACTTTTAAGGACTCAAGGTTTTGACAAAAGTCCAATGTTTTCACTGAATCATGTTTCTATAATTATAGTTTTATAGTTTATCTAGTTGTACAGTCTGATAATGTGTTTTGGCTATCCACACAACTGTAGCCAGAAGGCTTTTCTGGTCCTGCCCAGCCCCATGGTCCCACGTTTCTCTGGTCCCACCTGGCCTATGGTCCCTCTGCCACTTATAAAATAATTACTAAGAGTCTTATCTTAATTACCAGTTGTATGGCCTATAGCAGGCTTCTTGCTAGCTAGCTCTTATAACTTAACCCATTTCTATTTATCTATAAATTGCCATGTGGCTTACCGGTAGTTTCACATCTTGCTTCTCCTAGCAATGCTGGCATCTCCCTAGACTCCACTTTTCTCCTTTTCTTCTCCTTGCAATTCCTGCCTGCCTCTAAGCTGCCTTGCCATAAGCCAAAGTAGCTTATTTATTAACCAGTGGGGACAACATATATTCACAACATACAGAAAGATATCCCCTGGCACACAACTTTAAAAAAATATTATCAAAAGTAGGCATATGATCTCAATTATAGCTTCAATGATCTATGATTTATTGATACACAGATTGTTTAATTTTTCACCACTATCCCTGATGTTGCCATGGGCATTTGTTCATATGGTTTTGTGAGGAATTCTCTTCTGTATTTCTCTTAGACATAATTAGCAGTTTTCCAAAGTGTCCATACATTTTCCATTCCTATCACTAATGTGTGATCATTCCCCATTATCCACAATCTTGTTATTACTTGTTTTATTATTATTATTATTATTATTATTATTATTATTATTATTATTATTTTTACTGTACTCATCTTAGAGGGTATGTCATTGTGGTTTTGATTTGTACTTTCTGTAATGACTAATGGGACTGATCATGTTGTCATATATGTGAGGGATCTTTGATATTATGTCTACTCAAATTCATTTCAATTTTTATTGGACTTTTATTTTATTATTATGCTATATGAGTAGTTTGTAGTCTGTTAAAAGTCTTTTATGTAATATATAATCGTAAATATTTTCTCTCATTTCAAAGGATGCTTGAGTAAGTTTTTTTTAATTTTTATTAATACAATTTATCTTTTTTTTGTCTTTCTGCTTATGTTTTAGATGTCGTATCTATGAAAAAGAAATTTTCTAACTTAAATCTATAAACATTTACTCCCATCTTTTCTCCGGCAAGTGTTATATTTTGGGTCCTTTTCTATGTGAGATTCTTCCAGAGAAGATATGCGAAACTGTCTTTTCATCACACATAGGCAAATAACAAACCAAAATAACCATCCACAAAAGTCTAAACTGGATAGTCAGTGAGTTTATTTGGGTTGGTTACATGAATATAGTTCAGAGATTAATTACTACAACAAAGGGCCTCTAACGCAACTGTATCATCAAAAAGCTCACTACAGCCTAGGTGACTACCCAAAACGTCTGCATCCTTGCAGCTATCTGCACATCTTGCAAGCAGCTCTAGAGGTAGGGAAGTGTCTTCCAAGAAGCTCAGCTGGTCAGTCTGTTCACTTAGCAGTTGACTTCTTCTTCTATAGCACTGGGGAAGAGCCTCATGAATCTTCTAACTTTCTGATGTTCTACACTGATGAGGTTTCTTTACCTTCTGCCTTCAGGCTCCTGTCCTGTTTGAGTTTCTGTCTTGACTTCCTTCAAGTGATAAACAATGGTATGGAAATATAAGCTAAATAAATCCTTTCCTTCCCAACTTGCTTTTTGGTTATGGTGTTTCATCTCAGCAATAGAAACTTTGACTAAGACTACAGCACTCTTACTTTTAAATTGGTGGTCCATTTTGAGTTAGTTTTTGTATGTGGATGAAAGACGCAGAGAGCTACATCCTTTTGTGTATAGACACTCTGTCATTCTTAAGTCATTTACAGTAAGATAATTATTTCTTACTTGGATAGTCTTGGCAAATTAGTTGAATTTAATTTACCAAGAGATTACAGTTTATTTTTGGACTGTCAATTCTATCATATTAATTTGTTTGTACTTATTCAATACCATATTATTGTGACCACTACAGCTATGGGGTGAACTTTGAAACTGAGAAATGTGAGCACCCCAAGTTTGCTATTTTTCAAAATTACATTAACTAGACTACAAATAATTCAGAATGCTCAACAGTGGTTGATCATCTATGTCAACTTCCACCAACCAATACTGGGAACCTTCTTTGAAGATGAGGCAGAAAAAAGTGTAGAGCAGTGAAAAAAAAGAAGGAGATCTGTGAAATGCTGAGTTCTGAATACCACACAGTAGCTGTAATACCTCTCCAAGACCAACATTAGATCCAACCAATATAAATTCCAGTGTGGATGGAGGATGGACCTCCAAGTCACACCCATAGTATAGGAGATATTGGCAGTTGATGGCTGCTGAGTCTGTTAGGCAGGGGAGTCACTATCCTTTAGGGATGTGGCTACTGTTATGTTCCTCATACCCATCTCAGTAACAAGACTCCGGGATTACTCATAAAAATAAAATAATAAACAGAGATTTAATTGGAGGTTTCTCTGTGACCCACCTCAGCTGCTTATAAAATAATCATTCAGAGGCTTATTTTAATTATGAACTGTATGGCCATCAGCTCAGACTTATTACTGACTAGCTCTTACACTTAAATTAACCCATAATTCTTATTTATGTTTAGTCATGTGGCTTGGTACCTTTTCTGAGTTCTGCTTTGACATCATGCTTCCTCTGTGTCTGGCTGGTAACTCCTGACTCAGCCTTTCTCTTCCCAGAATTCTCCCCATCTGCTTGTCCACCTATACTTCCTGCTTGGCTACTGACAAATCAGCATTTTATTGAACCAGTGTATAAAAACACTATCCCACAGCATTTCTCCTTTTCTGTCTAATCAAAAAGGAAGGTCTTAACTTTAACATAGTAAAATTACATATAATAGAACAGTTATCAAGCAGGGATTAAAGTTATAATATCTAGTCTATTTGTATTTGGCAAAATTAAAGAAAATATTCTATCTATCTTATATTTGTGAGTCTAAAGTTTCATATCTAATTAATTTTTTACCAAGGAAAGTTATAACTATAACTATTTAGTCTTCTACTACATCAAAGACCTCAGAAGGATATAATATTACCTAAGTAAACAGGAAATGTATTGTAAGCAATTTCCAAAATTCTGGAAATAACAGAGACAGTTGTCTGCTTGGACAGTCATCCAGAGCGCCTTTGTAATGTTGGGGCATCCATCTTTAGCCTATAGGTCTAGAGTCTCTCAGTCACTTCTCTCTATGTCTTGGAGAATTTCTGAAAGTTTCTTCTGCAAAGCAGGAACCTGAAGGAACTGCAAAATTTTGCACTGCAAAATTCAGTGGTCACCTTCCTATGAATCCTGCATGTCCAGTCAATACAACGTTTTGTCAAGTAGTCCAGGCAAGTGCAGTTTCTTGCTCAAATAGCTGTTTTTGCCAAGATAAACTCCATGTGGAGTGTCTTCGATGCCCATCTTTCTCTTTGAAGTAAATTGGTGCTGTCAGGAGTAGACATGTATCACTGTCCAAAAAGTTTAAGTTTTTAAACCATTTTAAATGTCATATTCTGTAGGTCTTTGAAGTGTTTGAAGATTACCTACCTAACTGAATTATATCTATGTATACCTAGAAAACTTAACATGACTATGAGTTTGACTATCATAGAAGACTAATTATTAATCTGTATTTCTTAATTATCCATTACAATTTAAATGAGTTACATAAACATAATACCTTAAATGAGAGTAGAAATATATATGTATATATATATATATAACAAAACCAATTCTAAATTTGTGTCAATAAACTAAAATCTATAGCAATGTAAAACATTTTTAAATAAGTTGGTGCTCTTTAAAAGTAGATTCATTAGTCAACCCTTTCCTACCATCATATCTACACTATCCCCTTTTCTTCTTTAGAAAGGGATTGCATTTATAATCAACCTGCTTTAAATAAAAATAAACAATATTTTGGAAATTTGGGTGTAGCTTCTAATACTACTTCCTGCTGGATAAGGGTGCTGGCAATCTAATGAGGAGCCTGAGAAAATTAAGAATTATCTTTAAGTCCTGACTGGAGTAGGTTGTGATGCTGTATTCTCTGAAGCAGTTGCCTTGAAGCTGTTTTTGGATGCTGGATCATCTGGGCCTCTCAGGGGGTCTTCCTTGATCAAACCATATTAGCCTGGAAGCAATCCATGGGTTCTCATCTTCTGTGGAGACAAAAGCAGAACCTCTTTTCCAAAGCAACATATCCTTAGACACAGAGACATGAACCTTGAAATTAGATGAGGTAAGGGGCACTAGCAAAGATTGGAGAGAGGTAGTAGTAAATGGATATAGTAAATATACATCGCTAAGTTACATAAAACTTCTAAGGAATAAAACATATTCCTTTAAAATGTGTTTTGTCTATTCTAAAACTTTGAGTTCCCATATACTTCTAGAAACCAAATGTCCCTTTATTCCCCTACCTAAACTAGAAACTAGGGTTTGATTAACCATATTATGAAAACTGTGGATGGATTTTACTATCTTGTTAATTTTAGGTCTTCTTATTTCTGCCTTTGGATATCTTTCAGTTTATTGAGATGTTCTTTCATTTATTTCAATAATGTTTAATAGTTTTAGAAGTGTAAATCTACTTATTTCATAAAATTTATCCTTCAACATTAAAGCAATTAGAATTCTTTTCAATTCATTTTCAGATTGCCCAGTGCTAGTAAATAAAAATCCAATGATTGTTTGCATATGTATTGATTGTGCTACATACTTGATGTACTCACTCACAGTTTTAATCATTTATAGAGAGGGTTCAGCATATTCTATATTAAATATGTCATCTATAACTAGAAATAATTTTACATCTCCCTTTCCAGTTTGGATATTACATGCATTTTGTGTCATTTTGTGGGAATATTCTTTTATTTCCTTTGGATATATACTACAAAGTACATTGTTGTGGCAAGTAATGAGTGTTTTTAACATTATGAGACACTGAACACCTAGTGTCTAAACATTGTTTTATTTTTATGTCAAATCTGCAATGTCTGTCAATTCTGACTAGAGTGTGTGCTCATCAAAAACTGGTGTTATCTATTTTCTGCAAGCCATTCCAATGCCTGTGTGTAGTGATTTCTTATTGAATGGCCTGACTTATCAATGATGTAGAACACTTTTGGATGGGACCCCTTGGTCATTTGTCATCCTTTGTAAATGATGTCGAATTTTTTTTTTTGCAATTTTTATTGGGCTGTAAATATTTTATGGTTAAATTCTTTTATATATTTTTGTACCATGCTTTTTGATAAACTATAGATTTAGTATGAAGATTTGGTTTGTACAAACTCAGTGGCTCAACGAATTCAGGCTAATTGGTGAACTGAATTGTATTAACAAAATAATCATGACAGCCTAATAGGCCACTAGCATCTCCCTTCCAAGGGGCTTTCTATTACATTTACTTGGCAGTAGAAGTATTCCCTATTGACATGTTCTTCTAAATATTACTTAGTCTCACTATTTATATGTAGGATTGTCTTGGCAGAGAATCTTACCCACCAAAGTATTCAAAACCATATACTGATTCTAAGTCAAAGAACATACATGAAAAGAGTTCCTATCCCAAACAAGACCATACCAAGTGCTCTCAATAGCTGGCATTGCTATAAATTTCCACATTTGAAAAACTTGGGCACTCACATCCGCCTAGAGAAAAAGTAAGGGGCCTCTTACTGCTCACCCAGAGAACAGGCTCTTTCTTTTCATCATGAAGTGAATATAACAACACTGACAGCAAAACCTGGCGAAGCTCCTCTGTCACTTGCTTAAATGGGAATCTTATCTCTTCTCTGAAAGCCAGCACTTAAAAAGGTGCACTGTGCACTTCACCTTTGTAAATGATTGATATCTTTTCATACTACATTGATCCTTTAGGATTAAGATAGTGTTTACAATTGAATTTAAAATGGGCAACAGAAAGGTGAAAACTTGCCTAGTGGTTTCCACTTAGCTCAGTCTGTACCAGGATGGAGCCACTAAGGCTGTGTTAATCTTGCTGGTTAAAGGTGCACCATACTAGATGATATTTACATCTGTGTTTCTACTATAGAGTTTATCACTATCTTGCCCTTTTGATTATTTATAATATCATTCTTTATACAATCCAGATAAGTTCTGAATGTAAAAATCTTAGATTTCCAAGTACAGTGGAACACAGGTGGCACAGACTGAGCCAACCAAGAACAAAATGTTAAAGTTCTAGATTTTATTAGTAAGAAGAATTATTTTGCATTCCTATCATTCAGTGCACTATGTAAGTTTATAGATCTCCTGCTATCAACTTGAGCAGGCTTCCCAAAATGCTGCAAAGTGGGCTTTCATTAAAACATGCTTTTTAGTCACCAGGAACATAACTCTCAAAAAAGCAATTTTAAGTGCAGAACTAACTAACTAACTATATAATATATATATATATATATATATATATATATATATAT
>CABHPP010111340.1:13258-23644 GCA_902168425.1 Peromyscus attwateri | reverse complement strand
GGTGGCTCACAACCATCTGTAATGAGATCTGGCGCCCTCTTCTGTATACATAATAAATAAAATAAATCTTTAAAAAAAAAGAGACTATGGCTCAGCAGTTAGGAACATTGACTGCTCTTCCAGAGGACCTGGGTTCCATTTCCAGCATTCATGTGGTGGCTCACAACCATCTATAATTCCAGTTTCAGAGGATTGAACACCTTCTTTGGCCTCCCTGGACACTAGGCATGCATGTAGTGCACAGACATGCAGGCAAAATACCCACACACATAAATTTAAAATAAACTGGACAACATAATGTTCCTGAAGATTGAAAACCAGCTCGGTATGTTTCAAAAACATTTTCTCACAGCCATGAAACGGGTAAAGCGAGAAGGCACAGATGCCAGTTGCAAAAGCATGTTTTACCCTTCCCCACGTGCACCTAAGTAGAGCTCCTCAGCTCATGTGTGCTAGGTGATGCGGATCTTTGCTACTTATCAGCCCAGAACGGTCCTCAATGAACCCTTATCCACAAAGTGGTTTCCAATCTCAGCAGTATCAGTGCATTTGCTTCCCTTACGTATGCCAAGGCCTCCCCAGCCAGCTGGAGTTGACCGTCTTTGAGTGACTGTCCCTTCTGGAAGCCTGAGGGCCTATTCAACTGCTGGCTCGGCCAGTGTCTCAGACACTTCCCCGGGATCTCAGCACCCTCCTTAATTTGGTGAGCTGCGTGGCGAGCCTGGGCGCGCCCTCACGAGTATCACTACAATACAGAGAAGCAAGCTGGGAAAAGGCGGGTAGAGCTCCTTTTCATAAGTTATGAATGAGAAAGTGTTGTAGAACTCATTGTTAAAACGGCGGAGCCAAACTCGGGCGCCTGGCCAATCGGAACCCGGAGGCTATTTTGAAATCTTTCCAGCAGCAGCCAATAGGTGTGCAGGAGGCGAAGCTTGGTGTTGGCGCAAGCCAATGAGGCTGGCGCTGTGCCTTGCTTGAGGCCTGGGGCTCGGCCCTTGGGACTGTCAGAGGTTAAAGATGGAGCCCACCGGCGAGAGGTCGCCACGAGGTGCAGGGTTGTCCAAGTAGACAGGGCCGGCGACAACCAGGATCTCCTCTCACTAATCCTCTGTCTCCACCGTGGGAACAAGGGGTGTCTGTCCATGTGAGTAGATGGTAGAGGTGGGGGGTGTGGTGAGGCTGGGGGTCCTCCCAAGGCAGGGGACTCCAGACTTCTGCTCCTCCCAGCAGAAGAATCTGTTAGGACAGAATGCAGAACTCATACTGGAGGAACGGACCAACGACCAGGTCTGGAACTCCAAGGGCCTCACCTGCTAGGGGTAAATCATCCCTCTTATTCTAGAAGGAGCTCCAGGCTGAAACGGTACAAGGTAGCGCCAGCGCAGGCCCCTCTCCTTTGTGTTTGAGCCCCCTCGGGTGCTCGCCCTTAAGCTCTCTCCGGGGAGTGTCTCTTTCACCGGAATCAGAATCATGTTGGGGAAAGTCTGGGTGCCCTGAAGTTCCTGGGACCCCGAGGACTGTATCCGAGCTGGAGTCCCTTCTGTGCTCCAGATCTTGGACGCGGGTGATGGACCGCCTGCTGGCTGCCGGTTCGGGTGATGGACCGCCTGCGGGCTGCCGGTGCTCTGACTGGGTTGCACTACTGTGCACTGAGAAGCAGTGCAACGACATTGTCAAAGCACCTGGGGCCAGCCTTGTAGACCGCCTCTTCACCCGCAGCTCCTTCTTTCCTCTCTTCCCAGGCCTCAGGCCTACCGCCCTCCCTCCCCCTGCTCATTTTACTCTGTTCTCCATGGAAACTTGAAATTCTAGCCAGGCCTGTGTCTCTGGGGTCAGAGGGCACCCTTGGCCCAGGCAGAGGCCCCGCCCCCATCCAGAGAGACCAACAGGCTTGCTGGACACTCTTTCCCTGTTGCACTACTGTGGGCCCCTGGGGAGCAGTGCAATGACGAAAGGGCATCTGTCAGGCCTGCCCACGTCCACACTACTCACTTCGCAGCTGAGGAACCTGGGGTGCCCCAAGGGTAAGACAGAGCTGGGTGAGACCCCCCATCGGAGAGGATAAGGTGGATACTGGGAATCATATTCCAAGGCTGGAACCAGTACAAAGATGAGACTCCAGGTTTGGAAAGGCTCTGGTCTCAAGCTCTTGGCCCCCCAGGTTAAGATTGGGAGTCCGTGCTAGGTGTGGTGGCTCATGTCTGGAAGCTGAGGGAGGAAGATTGCCTCAGATTTGAGGTTAGCCTTGTCTATGGCTAACCATGAAGCCATAGTGTAATGCTGTCTCAAGAACCAAAACAAAACAAAACTGGAGTCTCCAGGACCTTTTGGAGAGAAACAGATGTTCAACTCTCTGTATGGAAAAGGTTTATGTGCCTTGTTCAGCCTTAACTACACCAGGAAGACCAGGACTCAGCCTTCCTGAATGCCTAAAGATAACCAAGGTGACGAGAGACTATTCTGAGTGGTGTTTGGGAGGAGGCATGAGAAGGCCCTCAAACCAGGGGCATTACCTTGGGTCTTGGGGCTCAGCAGGAATGTACTACCTGGGATGATGGATGGACTTGGAGTAGGAAGCCTGCAGAGGAGGCCTGCCAACCATGCCTGCTAGCTCTTTCACAAGAGGGTATGTCCTGTACAGGGGGACACTGGGGGGTCTGGCATGTCTGCTTTAAGGAAGCCTTTCCTGGGGTGTCCTTGCAGGCTCGCCTTTACCAACAAGACCCAGGGAGAAGCTGGTTGTGAAGGCCCATGCCTTTGAACCCAGCACTGGGAAGGCATGGGTAGGTGGGTCTTTGTGAATTTGAGGACAAGACTGTCTACATAGCAAGTTTCAGGACAGCCAGAGTTACATGGTGAGACTCTGTTTCAATGCCCTCCCCCGTGAAAAAAAGACCTAGTGAGAGTTGGTCAGGCCTGTCTCCTTGAGAGGAGACCCAGGCTGCCAGACTGGCTTTTAGGAGTGCCTTCAGCCCTGGCTTGAGAAAGTCAGCCACTGCTCTAGCTGTACAAGTCCTGTCACCCAAAGGGGACTGCTCCGGCACAGATACGGGTCTCAGGCGTGGTGGAGGGCCTTGGAGGTGAAGCGGCAGCTGGCATCCACTCACCTTAGTGGCTAGAGTAGATGAGGGCCAGCAGCTCTTGGTGCAGCCGATCCCTCCTGAGATGCCCAGGAATTCTTACTTGTTCATATCTTGGGTGTGGGCCTGGACTCAAGGGAGGGCTTGGCCTTGGAGGACAGGTTGATGTCAAGAGGCGGTGAAGACAACTTTCAGAAATGTAGCAGAGGGGCGAGAAGGAAAAGGACAGGAGGACGAAAGGACAGGAGGACATCAAGACAGAGCGAAGGAGTGGTCATGGGTCCGAGCATGTGTCATACACCTTTAATCCCATCATTCTGGAGGCAGAGACTATCAGCCTGGACTACAGTGGTTTCCAGTCTAGCCAGAACTACAGAGTGAGACCTTGTCTCAAAAAACAACAACAACAGAAGTGGTCGTGAAGGGGAGGTCAGGACGTGATCTGGAGAGATGCGTGTAATGCTGCAGAGCAGGACAGAAAACTGGGAGAGTGCAAAAGCCAAAGCTAAAGTGTTTTGGGGGCAGAAGGAAGTCCTTTTGGATATTGCCTCGGTGAACTGGAAGCCAGATTCAATTGCCAGGGCAGACTGGTAAGGCAGGGTTGGAAGGGAATGAAAAACGGGGAGAAGGCTGGGTGCTTTGGAGAGGATCACCGCTCAGAAGGAGATGAAAATCCTCAGGGTACCTGGGTACTTCCAGTGGTCTGGAGGGTTGGGGAGGAGGAGGAGCACACCAGCGCGCATGCTCGGAGAGGTGGGCATTGTCGCGTGTACTGGCGCTGGCCCCGCCCCCTAACTCCTTAAGCACTCCCGGGGGGTAGACCTGGAGGGGGCCGGGTTGTCTGGAGAACTGGAGTCTGCCCCGAGGCTGTAGGGAAAGAGTGGGTGCGTCCTGTAGTCCCCGCCCCAATGGGCTCCTGTCACCTTTCGCGACCTCAGTTCTAGCCCTCGGGGGTGGGAGGGTGGGGTCTCCTTGCCCTAGGAGCCCTGCCCCGACTGCCGCTCCACCCCCAGGCAGCATCTGCTCACCACCAGCAGTCCCTCTCGATGGAAGTCCTGGACGAGTACGACAACGAATTCCCCCAGAATGTGACCTTCTGCCAGCTCATCTCCGAGGACGACTTCGAGAGGCAAGCAGCGACCTACACCGAGCGCGCGCTGCGCCGTCTCTTCCGTTCCTTGGACCGCAACCCAGCGCTGGCGGAGAGGGTCGTGCGCAAGGGCAAGCAGACTGAGATCGAGCAGCGCGGGCTCCTCTCCTGCCTCTGGGTGCGGGCTACGGGAGGCCCCCATCTCCACCTGCTGTTTCTTAGGGCGGAGCATTGAGGGTGGGGCTTTGACTGAGGGATGGATGGGGAGGTCCCCTAGCGGGGTGTGTATGTGGGGCTTGGGGCAGCCAGAAGGGTCTTTCCGAAGCCAAGGATGCCAAGCCTGGGGACAGAGCAGGCAAACGACTCTCTTCTTGCTTCCCGCCTTTCTACAATCGTTATTGCAGGCAAAGTTTGTCTGCGCTGTCCAGGGAGAACTGAACCAGTGCAACAGCATGGGTGCCCTGGAGATGCATCAGCGCCTGGAGCAGCTGAAGAGGCGCATCAACCGTGTACACCTGTATTCCCAGGGTGAGGCTCAATTAATGAAGGTGTGAGTCTTGGGACTCTGAGCCCAGGGCAACTGCATCCCCTCCCATTTCAGTTCCCATCAACATCTCAGTGTTTGTCAAGCTCAGGTTGTTGACATCTTAGGTGCAAGTGCGGTGCCCATCCGTACTCTCCAGGTTGGACTTACCCCTCTCGGATCATGTTTAATGAAGAGCAGGAAGGAGGGCACACCTCCTAGCAAGATGAACTAATTTAGAGTCTGACTACTGAGGGGGTCGGGGTGGGGTGCAGACGTCTTTAATCCCGGCCTTAGGATGTGTCTTAATTAAAACAATTTATCTGTTTACTTGAGACAGGGTCTCATTCTGGAGTCCTGCTGGCCTCGAAATCGCAGAGATGTGCCTGCCTCTGCCTTCAAAGAGTGATGGGATTAAAAGTGTGCACCACCACACGGCTCTAAAACAAAATATTATTATTGTTGTGTGTGTATAGTGTATACACAAGTACGTGTATAAGGCACACATGTGGAAGTCAGGATAACTTGCAGGGGTCAGTTCTTCTTCCACTGTGGGATCTGGAGATTCAATTCAGGTTGTCAGGCTTGCATAGAAAGTGCTCTTATCCAGTGAGCCATCTTGCTGGCCTCTTTCTCCTCCTCCTCCTCCTCCTCCTCCTCCTCCTCCTCCTCTTCCTCCTCCTCCTCCTCCTTCTCCTCCTCCTCCTCTTCTCCTCCTCCCCTCCCTCTCTCCCTCCTCCTCCTCCCCCCCCTTTTTTTTATGACAGGGTCTCACTATATACCTCTGGCCAGCCTGGAACTAACTCATTGTGTAGACCAGACTGGCCTTAAATTCACAGAGATCCCCCTGGCTGGGACTAAAGACGTGCACCAGCACACCGGGCTCTCTGCCCTCATTCTCCACCTTTATATTTTGACACGAGGTCTCTCACTGAATCTGAAGCTCATTGATTTGGGTAGGCTGGCTGGCCAGCGAGCTTCAGGCATCTGTCTGCATCCATCCCCAGATGGATCACCGGTGTGTGCTGCCCTGCCCTACGTTTTCTGTAGGCAATGGGGACCTGAACTCAGATCTTTCTTTTTTTCTTTTTCATCTTTTTTGAGACAAGACTTCATGTGTAACAGTCCTGGCTGTCTTGGCACTCACTCTGTAGGCCAGGCTGGTCTCGAACTCAGAGACCTGCTTATCTCTGCCTCCGGAGTGCTAGGATTAAAGGTGTATGCCACCACCGCCTGGCTTTGAATTCAGCTCTTTTTTTTTTTTTTTTTTTTTTTTTTTGGTTTTTCGAGACAGGGTTTCTCTGTGTAGCTTTGCGCCTTTCCTGGAGCTCACTTGGTAGCCCAGGCTGGCCTCGAACTCACAAAGATCCGCCTGCCTCTGCCTCCCGAGTGCTGGGATTAAAGGCATGCGCCACCACCGCCCCGAATTCAGCTCTTTATGCTTGTAATGTAGGTACTTTATCAACAGAGTCGGTTCCTTAGCCCCTCCCCTTTTATTTTTCTAGTAACATTTATTTAAAAATTTTTAAGCACTTTAGTGTGTGTGTGTGTGTGTGTGTGTGTGTGTGTGTGTGTGCATGTATTCCATGTACTTGTACAGATACATGTGGAAGCCAGAAGAGGGCATTGGATCCCTACAGCTGGAGTTGCAGGTTGTGAGCCACCTGGCATGGGTGCTGGGATCTGAATGCAGGTCTTCAGCAAGAGCAAGAAGTGAGTGCTCTTAACCACTGAGCCATCTCTAGCCCTTCCATTACATTTATTGTATGTGTGTGCCTCTGTCTCCTAAATTCTGGGATTACAGGCATACACCACCACATCCGGCTAATGAGCTCTTCTGATAGGCTGTATGAGGTATGTGTTAGTATTCAGATGTACTCTCCAGACCCATTCAGTGCCGCCCATAGACCTAAAAGTGGAGCAGGGCGTGGCTCAGGGTCCTGCCAGGTGTCACTGTCCACCTTTGCAAGACCTCACTAGGGGTTTTCTTTTATAAGCAGTACCCTTTTCCGCCACACATGCCGCTGAGGCTTGGCTGTAGGCTGAGGGCTCACCGTCTAGGGCCTGGATATCCTTGCTGGTGTTGGCAGACTCTGTCTTCCTCAATCCTTGCCTGGGGGGCACAGATTAGCCTACAGGGCCTGGTTCACTCCATCACTCCCTTCAAAATTGTACCCTTAAAGTTAGACATCTTGGCATGGATTCTGCCTGCCCTTGTGCAGATAGGGGATATGGCTCTGCCTGTAAGAGGCAAAAGTAAAGCTGTAGAATGCTCTCCTAGCACACACGAAGTCCTGAGTTTAATCCCAAGCACCATGTAAACTGTGTACATATAATCCTAGCAACCTGGAGGTTGGAGGCAGGAAGATCACAAATTTAAGGTGATTCTCAGCTGCTGTGACTGGCCAGCCTAGGATATGTGAGACCCTGTTGAAGGAGGGAAGGAGGGGGAGAGAAGAGGGGAGAGGTAGAGAGAGAAAGCGAGAAATGGATTTTGGATCCTTTCTCCAAGGTGTTGGGTAGTTGGTGAGATAATGCCTGCTGGCCCCTGTCAGTGGTGGCCCAGGATTTTCTACAAAGCCTGAAAAGGCTTCCTTTGCTGGAGAGACATCATGAAACCCTTGTGTTGCTGTGTCTGGGTCCCACTGCCCAAGGTGTCAGTACTCACCCCACCATTTGATGAAGGTGCCAAGAGGAGGAGGAGGAGGCTGAAACGAAAGAAAGATCCAATCCTCTTTCGAGACCAGGCAACCTCTCCGTGCCTGCTGCCAGCTCCGTTACCACCACCGCTGCCACCGACGCCTGTCACCACCATGGCCTCTGTAGTGGCCACATCACCCTCTGTTTACACTATGCCCAGGGTCTTCGGCCCCTTTCCTACACTGTCTGGCAAGCAGGTCAGTGGGAACATGCTCTACTCTAGTGCTGGGAGTGAATCTTCTCTTCTCCCGTCCCGGTCAAGCAGTGGTTCTCAGATCTCTGCTGACGGCTCCTCTCAGACCGGCTTTGGGTATGAACTAGCCGCAGGTGGGACAGACGAGAGGGCCTGGCTGCCCTGGCTGAGGTCCACAGCGGAGGTGAATGGCACAAAGTTCAACCTCCTGTCCACCTGGGATGTCCCTAAAAATAGGAGGAAAACCATAGACTTTCTCACATCTTATCCCTATTCCTGCCTTTCTCTCGGGGTGTTATCCCTCCTCCGCTCCCCCCTCCCCCACCCAGCCCTCCCCTTCCCCGGCAGCCCTTCCCTTCCCTGTAGCCCTTGCCTTGGGGATAAGGGCTTCCTCAGTTCCCAAACACCATCTTCTCTACCCCTGAAATCAACTCTTGCTTCCTGTGTAGGGATTGCTTTTCTGCGTGGAAAAGTGCAGTTTCCACTCTCTCCTGAGATTTTTTGTTTCTTGTAGATGGAGAAACTGGATATTTCAAGATCTGAAGTGAAATTAAACTGGAATGGTCTTTCATCAACTTCAAAGAGGTGGACAGGATTTTACTCACCTTGAAGGAAACAAAAAGCATATGGGGAACATCTTGAGTACCAGACTTATGGTTGTTTTCTCTCAGCCTCTTAATTCTCACAATTTTGGGTGGTGATTGTGCTTATTTCCATAAGTTTGGCCTGCGATGGTACCCTTGGACCTGTGTTACAGAGAAGCGCACTGATGCTGTGGATGGGTCCACCGCCAACATCCGTTTCTCCCTCTCTTGCAGTCACATGGTCGATCTGACCCCCTTGGTCCTCAACCCTGGAGGCTTCCATTTCTCATATTTGGCAGGAAACAGTGCACACAGGCTGCATTGCCCTGGCTTCCCCTGGTGAGTGTTTGTACCTTTCCCATCCGGACCCCTGGGTTTTGTTCCAGTGCTGGGGTCCCTGTCTCTCTCACAGTACCTGTGAGAGATGCTAGGTTCTGTTGTGGTGCCGTGATAGTATGCTCAAGGGCAGAAGTTCATGATATTCCTTCCACTTCCAGAACCTCACATGTAATCAGTGTTTGCAGTGGTAGAAGACGTCAATGACTGGCCAAACCCAGGCTCAGCTGAAAGGAAGCAGCTAAGGGGTTGCCTTGGAATTGTATTGCACTGCAGGGTTCACAAAATATGGATTGTTAAAAATCACTTACAGAGCCAAAGATGTAGCTTGTAATCACAGCACTTGGGAGGTGGAGGCAGAAGGATCAGAAAGTCAAGGTCATCTCTGCTTATATAGTCAGTGTAAGGCCAGCCGTGGCTATGTGAGACCCTGTCTTAAGGGGAGAAAAGTCTCTGTGTTCTGCCTATTCATCCTTTCCTTTCCTAAACTCCTGACAACCACTGGTGTGTGTGTGTGTGTGTGTACATGCATGCCCTATATTTATGCATTGATGTCGGTCTCTGCACATGTGTATGGAGGCCAGAATGTTGAAGGTCTCCATCACTCTCCACCTTTTGTTGCTATTATTGATACAGGGTTTCTCAATGAATCTGTAACTTAATAATTTGACTGGGCTGGCTAGTCAGTGCGCTCCAGGCATCCACCTGTCACTGTCCCCAGCTCTAGTACTACAGGCATGCACTGTAGTGCCTGACTTTTATGTGGGTGCTGGGAACATGAGGTCAGGTCTTCTTGCCTCTATGGCAGGCACTGGGCCATCTGTCTAGCCCTAAATCACCCATCTTTTTCACTGTCTTCATAGTTTTGCCTTTTTTTTTTTTTTTGAGGCAGGGTTTCTCTGTGTAACAGTCCTGGCTGTCCTGGAACTCACTCTGTAGACTGACTGGCCTCGAACTCAGAGATCCACCTGCCTCTGCTTCCCAAGTGTTGGAATTAAAGGTGTGTGCCACCACCACCCAGCATCACAATTTTACCCTTTTGAGGCTGCTATATCTAGTTATCATTTGTGTGTATGTATCTGTGCGAATGTGTACATACTTGTGCAGGCACACAGAAGCCAGAAAAGGATAGGGTGTCTTTCTCTGTCACTCCCTGCCTGTTCCTTTGAGGCAGGGTCTCTCCTCGAATTTGGGGTTCCTGTTTTCTTAGCTAAGTGGAAATGTAGCAAGTCCCAGCAGTCTTGGCTCCCCTCCCAGGCAACCTTGGGGCTCGGGGTTCCACTGAGTCCATGTTTTTAGTTTTGTAAGTCTGGCAAACTGTCTATCAAAGTAATAGGACCACTTTCTTTACATCCCCGGAAGTAATAAATGAGTTCAGATGATTTTTCCTGTATTTTTGCATATTTATTTTGTGTGTGGGGAGGCACATTGTGTGTGGAGGTCAGAGGTCAATTTGCAAAGAGGTGGTTTTCTCCTTTTGCCTGGAGATTGAACTCAGGTCATCAGGCTTGACCTCCTGAGCCATCTTGTGTCTCCTCCTTTTTATATGTTGTCCAGGCAGTTCTGGAACTCTTGGACTCAAGTGATCTTTCAGCTTCAATACTCTGGGTATTTTAGAGTACTGGTGTGCACTACTGCACCGTTCAGGTGATTTACACAAGGGAATCACAGATTCTCACAGAGTTCTCCAGAGTGACTTACAAACAAGCAAACCTTTATGTCTTAGGCTTCTTTATAGCTGAGAGATGTACACCCTGAGATTGAGTGCTATGGAGCCATCAAAAGTCCAAAACAAATTGAGAATTGTACTGTCAAGGTTTTTTTTCTTCTTCTTCTTCTTCTTCTTCTTCTTCTTCTTCTTCTTCTTCTTCTTCTTCTTC
>CABHPP010111340.1:807-13158 GCA_902168425.1 Peromyscus attwateri | reverse complement strand
CTCCTCCTCTTCTTCTTCTTCTTCTTCTCCTTAAATGTTTTATTTATTTTTATTTTATGTACATTGGCTTGCCTGTATGAGGGTGGTGGATCCCTTGGCACTGGAGTTACAGATAGTTGTGAACTGCCATGTGAGTGCTGGCAAGGTCTGGAAGAGCAGCCGGTGCTCCCAACCACTGAGCCATCTCTTCAGCCCCATTGAGAGAATGTATTTTATTTATTTATTTTTTAAATTGTTTTTTGGTTTTTCAAGACAGGGTTTCTCCATGTAATTTTTGAGCCTGTCCTAGATCTCGCTCTGTAGACCAGGTTGGCCTGGAACTCACAAGAGATCTGCCTGCCTTTGCCTCCCGAGTGCTGGGATTGAAGGAAGTGTAGCTAGAGTTTTCCTGCCTGGCCCACAGTCAGGATAAATCTCTTTCACCTGCCAGTCCCACAGCCGCTCAGACCCAACCAAGTAAACACAGAGACTTATATTGCTTACAAACTGTATGGCCGTGGCAGGCTTCTTGTTAACTGTCCTTATATTTTAAATTAATCCATTTCTATAAATCTATGCCTTGCCACATGGCTCGTGGCTTACCGGCATCTTCACATGCTGCTTGTCCTGGCGGTTGCTGGCTGGCAGGCAGTCTGGCAGGCAGTCTCCTTCTGCCTTCCTGCTCTTTTAATTCTCTCTGTTAGTCCCGCCTACTTCCTGCCTAGCCACTGGCCAATCAGTGCTTTATTAGCAACACATTTGCCATACAGAATATCCACAGCAAGGAAGTGCCTTTTTTTTTTTTTTTTTGAGCTGAGGATCGAACCCAGGGCCTTGAGCTAAATCCCCAACCCGGAAGTGCCTCTTTTTAACTATGGAAGCATTACCAAATTCTTTGTGTGAGCATGACTGTGTGTGTTGTTATTGTTGAGAACGGAATCCAGGACTTGCATATGGGCCAGTTCTCCACCACTGAGCTGCACTTCAGCCCTAGGCTCGTTTTTAACTCTTTCCTAGCACATGACCCACACATTTAGTGTCCGATTCAGGGCTGGTGTATTAGTTACTTTTCTATTGCCGTGATGAAACACCATGACTAAGGCAACTTATAAAAGGGAAGGTTTATTTGGAGCTTCTGGTTCCAGAGGGACAGGAGTCACCGTCACGGCAGGGAGAAGGGCAGCTTCCTGCTGACCAGCGTGGCGTGAGGGCAGCGGTGGAGAGCTCAGATCCTCATCTACAAACAGGAGGCAGAGATACACCGAGGACGGCTGAAGGCCTTTGGAACCCCAAATCCACGCCTGTGACCCACCTTTTAGTCCTTCCCAAACAGTTGTAACAACTGGGGATCAAGAATTCAAACACGATTGCCGGGCGGTGGTGGCTCTCGCCTGTAATCCCAGCACTTGGGAGGCAGAGGCAGGTGGATCTCTGTGAGTTCGAGGCCAGCCTGGTCTACAGAGCTAGTCCAGGACAGGCTCCAAAGCTACAGAGAAACCCTGTCTCGAAAAACCAAAAAAAAAAAAAAAAAAAAAAAAATTCAAACACATAAACCTCTAGGCTCATTCACACCACCACAATTGGCTCTGTGGGTAAAGGTATTTGCTGCTGAGCCTGGGTGACCCTGAGTTTGATCCCTGAGAAAGATCATGGTGGAAGGAGAGAACTGATTCCTGCAAGTGTCCTCTGAGCTCCACATGCATGCTGTGGCACACTTGCACACACTGAATTTTTTTAGAGGTTCTGAGAATGGTCAGTGTTAACATGTAGTCATTGGCGGGTTTCTCTTTGTAGCCCTGGCTATCCTGGAACTCACTCTGTAGACCAGGCTGGCCTCAAACTCACAGAGATCCACCCACCTCTGTGCACTGGAGTTAAAGGTGTACACCACCACTGTCTGGCCTAGATTTTTTACAACTATATGTATATGTATCTCTGTGTGGTTATGTGCTTGTGTGTACAGGTGCCTGAAGAAGCCAGAGGCATCAGATTCCTCTTGAGCTGGGTTGAAATGTGAGTCACCTGACTCAGGTGCCAGGAACAGAACTCAGGTCCATCCACTGTGAGAACAGTTAGTACATGCTCTTAACTAATGAGTAATTTCTCCAGACCTCCTTGGTTTTTCTAACATCTTTTTAGATGGTGGAGTCAAGTCTCTTATCAAATGCAATTTGCAAATATCTTCTCCTTTCTACTTTCCTTTTTTGTTTTTTGTTTTTGTTTTTGAGTCAGGGTTTCACTTTGTAGCGCTAGTTGTCCTGGATCTCACTCTGTAGCCAGGCTGGCCTCAAACTCACAAAGATCCACCTGCCTCTGCCTCATGAGTGCTGGGATTAAAGACTATCTTTTCAAGATAGGTCATGAACTATAAAAAGTTCTCAGATTCAGTGAATGGGTGTTTGAGCTTGATTGACACCTTGGAAACTGCCTCCAGTGTATGCTAGGTAAGTGACTACTGCAGAGCCACACCCTAGACCCTGTCTTGGCTTTTGAGTCAGAATCTCACTAAGTTCAACAGTCTGACCTTGAACTTGTGACCTTCCTGTCCCAGCCTTGCTAGATGTGGGATTATATACTCCCAGAGAGGGTCCTAGTGAGCCTTACCTTTTTTGCTAGGCTAATCGAGAAAAGACACTTTGTAAAACTTTACGTAGTATCAGTTAAAAGAGGGAATGTGGCTGAGCTAAGTTGCACACACTTTTAATCCTGGCTCTGGGGCATCAGTGACAGGAAGATCTCTAAGTTTGAAGCCAGCCTGGTCTACATAGTTTCAAGTCAGCCAGGGCAACACAGTGAGACCCTGTCTTAAAAACAAACCAAAATAGTAACCAAAATCCAAACCAAAACAAAAAAGCACTACTCCCACCACCAACAGAAGAAACACAAAGAGAAAATATGAATCCAGGCATGATAACACTTGTCTTTAATTCCAGCACTCATGAGGCTGAGACAGAAATATTGCTAGAAGTTTGTCATCAGCCTGCTCAAGAAAAAAAGTTCCAGAAATTCAGACCAACCAAGGCTATGAGGGCTATTATTTCGAGACCCTGTCTCAAAATAAGAAAAAAAAAATCTAGAAAGAAAAATATGCATTCGTGTTATGGAATATTGTATGGCTATTCAAATTATGCAGAAATGGTCGAATGGCTTTTCTGGGAAGATGTGTGAGCAAATGTCTATTCCTCTTAGATGATGTGCCGAACAGATCAAAGACATGATTCCACCCACATCTAGCTGGGTGAAGTGGCATTTACTGTGGTCCTTTTAGGAGTGAGTGAGGGCAACTCGGGGTTGCATCACTAAAAAGCTAACCCTCATGTGCTGAGGACTCAGGAAAGTGGCGCCTGAGTTCCTTTCCCAATTTGAGGGTCTCTTCCTCCAGCAACATTTTATTGCTTATATACCCTTCCAACTTTTCTTTTTTTTCGAGACAGGGTTTCTGTGTGTAGTTTTGGTGCCTGTCCTGGATCTCACTCCGTAGACCAGGCTGGCCTCGAACTCACAGAGATCACCTGCCTCTGCCTCTCAAGTGCTGGGATTAAAGGCGTACACTACTGACGCCCGGCTCCTTATAACTATTTTTTTTTATTAGTTTTTGGAATTTTCTTGAGTTTTATGAGTTTCTCTCTCCAAGAGGAAATGTTTCAGTCTAGAGGAAATTGCTACAAACATGTATTCACAAAATGATACCCAAGTGGCCTGTTAGGAAGCTATGGATCTGATCAAAGGGGGTTGAAAGGTTGGACAGGCAGGTGGCTGATTAGATGTACATTCCTGTAACCCTAACCCCTGGGAGGCTGAGGCAGGAGGATTGGCTGCAAGTTAAAAGCCAGTCTGGACCACATAGTTTGAGGCCACCCAGTCTCCCAAAAGCAAAACAAAACAGCTATTGGGACATTTTCACTTCTTTATTTATTTTAAAATATATTTATTTATTTATCTGGTTTTTTGAGACAGGGTCTCTCTGTGTAACAGCCCTAGCTGTCCTGGATCTCGTTCTGTAGACCAGGCTGGTCTCAAACTCACAGAGATCCGCCTGCCTCTGCCTCCCAAGCGCCCGGCCATTTTCACTCCTTTAACCAGCAGCAGGACAGCCCACTGGTCTAGGTGTCGCTTATAGGCAATTAGATCTGTTGCAGTTTCTACAATCACAGAGTGCTATAACACAACACTGAACAGACTCCATGGGAGAGGTTTCTAGAAGAAATCTTGGGAGACAGCCCGTAGCCTGTGACTTTATTACACGTATGTCTGGCAGCCCTGTGTGCTAGTGTCCACTTCATGGGTATGTGTTGACCATCTCTCATGCAGGACAGCAGCCTGTAGTGAACCCTCCAACACTGATGAGACTCCATCTCCTGTTGTGAAAGCGTCCATCTTCACTCCGCCTGTTCTACTCAAGTTCCAGCCTGTACCCAGACCTAAAGACGATCCAGAGAATGACCCTGGCAGTGCAGAGTCCATCCTTACCAAGAAGAGCGAGTAACCTCTTCCCTACAGACCACGCCCCAGGAATGAATAAATTTCCACAGAGGCGCATTGTAGGCGAATTTTCCTTGTGTCTCGGCAGCCGTTCCCAAATAACCTTTCAGAGGCTTATTATTAATTATAAATCCTTGGTCGATAGCTCAGGCTGGTTACTAGCTAATTCTTACATTTTAAATTAACCCATATTTCTTATCTACCCTCTGCCACATGGTGGTACCTTCTTTATTTCTTTTTCTTTCTTTTTTTTCTCTTTTAAAGGTTTACTTATTTTTTATGTCTACAATGTTCTGCCTGCAGGCCAGAAGAGGGCACCAGATCTCATTACAGATGGTTGTGAGCCACCATGTGGTTGCTGGGAATTGAACTCAGGTTCTCTGAAAGAGCAGCCAATGCTCCTAACTGCTGAGCCATCTCTCCAGCCCCCACCTTCTTTATTTCAACACAGCACATTCATCTTGATTATCTCTGTGCCTCTCACGACTCCCGAGACCCCACGTGTCTTCCACCCAGCGTCCTCTGTCTGTCTGTCCTGACTATATATCCTGCTTAGCTAATGACCAGTCAGCTCTTTCATTAAACCAATCAGAAGGTGCCTTGGCAAAGACACATCTTCACAGCATACAGAAAGATTATTCCATCACAGTGCATCCTGGTGCGGAGCTCCCTGGGGCTTGTACATCCTCTCTGTACTTCTATCTAAAACAAATGGGGTACAGCCAACCTGAACTCCCTGCCTAAGGCTGCATAGAATATGTACAGTATGTGTTTAGCCAGTGGTGGTGCACGCCTTTGATCCCAGCATTTGGGAGGCAGAGGCCATGCAGTGGCCCCTTACTTGCACTCGGACAAGCAATTCCATTATGTGCACTTTGAGTGAATGGGGTGGGGAATACTGTTCTTCCCTTCAGTGACTGACCCCATTGATTTGGGTTTCTCTCTCCTTGCAAGTGAATTATATTTTCCTTGTATGTATTCTCTAAACACAAGCCTACTTTGGTGGGTGTTTTTGCCTGGAAGAGAGTGAGTGGGTCCGTCAGTTTCCAGCTTGGTACTTCTCTGAGTTTCAAAAATTCTCATTGTCACCTCATATGCAGGCCTTAGAACCTGTTCTCCATGTGAGATGTCAGTCATTACTGGACATTAGGATATACTTACTGAGTCATGGTTGATACCCACACTTTGCTTGGGACTGTAGATTAAAAAAATCAGAACATAGGCAAAATTACTACATAATTACAAATTGTGATAAACTATGGGAGAGATATAAGGGTGGTCAAGGAAGCGTCTCTTTTTCTTGTCTTTTTTTTTTTTTTTTTTTTTGAGACAAGGTCTCACTGTATATTCCTGATTGGCGGCTGTAACTCACTACATAGACCAGGCAGAACTTGAGCTCACAGAGATCCTTCAGCCTCTGTCTCCCAAGTGCTGGTATTAAAGGTGTGTGCCACCATGCTGGGCTAAAAGACCTTTTGAGGTTAGATTTATTTGGAAACCAGAAGCCATGACATGAGCAGAGGCACAGGGGACCGTCTCTGGGCGATGGGTGGATGGTGGTCTTTGTTAATCCCACCGAATGAGAGTAAAGACCATTACCCAAGTTTTTTGGTTGAATAAGATTTATTTCCTGTCAGACACAGTTAACTCCCTAAAGCAGGGTTTGAGAGAATAGTCCTAAACACAGGAGGAATGGTTTATTTATAGTCCCCAAAAATGCAAGGCTAGGGAGTTTCCAATGGTTTCTTGGTTATATAGGAATTTGGCTGGTTGAACATCTTATCAGGGTAGTGAATAAAAAAAGAAAAAAAAAAAAAAGGAAAGGAACATGACTGCTCTTAGGTATGGTGGAGGAGAAAGTTTATTGTAGATTAAAAGGGAGAGCACAGCCAGAGGCAGGGACACCTAGGAGGGTCCATAGTGGACATGACCCTGAACCATATAAGAAGGGGAGGAGGAGAGGGGAACCAGGTGCAGCAGCCAGGAGGCTCAAAGAGAGCAGATGAAAAGGCCAGGTAACCAAAATGGTTGGACTACATAGGGAAGGGCAGCCCAGCCCCTGGGCTGGAGAAGTTTGGGGTAGAGGACAGGGCATGCTAGCCAGGAGGCCCCTGTGACAGGTAGGGATTGAGGGATGCAGGGAAAACCTGGTGGCCGGCATCCACTTTGATATGTTAAAGAGGCACCTCAGCTGTGTGTCCCAAGTTTGAGACCTAACAGTTGGAGGTCAGGATATAGGGTGTGGAGCACATCCTTTAGCATGAAAGAGGAGATTTGCTACAGAGGACAGGGAAATTGAGAATTCTTTGATCAGACATGTAGACAAGAACATGTAGTTTGCTTTGTGAGTCAGCATATAAGCGGTGTTTAAAACCACAAGCTTAGGGGGGCTGGAGAGATGGTTCAGCAGTTAAGAGCACTGGATGCTCTCCCAAAGGGTCAGGTTCAATTCCCATCACCCATAGGAGATCTGACACCCTCACACAGACATACATGCAGGCAAAACACCAATGCACATAAAAATAAATAAAAACCACAAGCTTAGGCTGGAGAGATGGCTTCCTGGCTTCGCAGGTAAAAGTACCTGCTGCACAAGGCTGCAAGGAGACCAACTCCTGAGCCTTGTCCTCTGAGCTCCACACACGTGCCATGGCACATAACTGACCACATACTTTAAAAGGGGAATTCAGGCGTTTGTGCTAACTATACCCCTTAGTCCTCTGTATCCTTAGGCAAAAACAAGCCAGAACAAGGACCTGGCCCCCAGGGGACGATCTAGCAGAGGAGATATATGGGACTGGACCCGAGGGCTTATAACCTGCCACCTGATGGGCTTGGAGGACTTAGCGGCCGAAGGAGAGCAAAGAAAAGGAGGTTCGTAAACTGTGGGGGGGACACACCTTCGCAGGCGCTGGTCCAGGGGAAAGGGCGGGTCTGAGCGGATCTGGCTGGCATAGCATGAGCTGGGCAAGTAACCAAGCAGTGCCCAGAGACGTCTCTGAGAAGTCGAAACGCAGTTTGGCGGGAGACAGGAAAGGTGGATTCTACTCAGCCAGCCAGCCTCAGCCTCGCAGGGTGGCCGCGCCCAGCATGCACTCTGGGCACCTGGAAACCACAGTTCCCAGAATGCCTTATTCCAACTTCCGGGACCGGGTGAGCCGAACTCCGGAAGTAATCGAGAAAGCAGAGGCGCCAGAGTCTCATCGTCTGCTGGTGTCGCCTTGGGTTTGTCGCCGCCATGGGGAAGCGACAACACCAGAAGGACAAGATGTAAGTTGGGCAGCACCTTTCGTCTCAGCTCATCGCCATCCTGAAGGTCATCTCCTCCCGAAAGCCTCAGTTCTTGCAGGCGCGATGTCGTCCCTCGCGCGGCCTCCGCCGCCACCGGACTAGTTCACTTCTGGGGTTTGCCCCACCTCCTCCCTTTCTGCCCCTGCCTTGGTTGTCTGCCCCGCACAGACAGGCCCACTTCGTCCTGGCTCTCGCCTGTTAGTCTACACACAGGCGACGGTTTAAGACAAGCGGGCTATGCTCCATGTTCCTCTCCATTTTCTGCGCTTGTCTCTTAAAACTGGTGTAGTCCGATGTCCTCACCCCAAAGTGCTTGCAAGGATGCCTTTCACTTCTGTATTGTCAAATCTAGTGCCCGGCTCTCAGTCCTTGGGCTTCTTCCCTTTCCGAAGCCGGCTCTTAGTGGGATCTTAGATACGCTTTGTTTTTATCTGCGTCAATGACCTCTCTTTTCTCGTTCCTCTTTTTTTTTTTTTTTTTTAAAGATTTATTTATTTATTATGTATACAGTGTTCTGTTTGCACATATCCCTGCAGGCCAGAAGAGGGAGCCAGATCTCATTACAGATGGTTGTGAGCCACCATGTGGTTGCTGGGAATTGAACTCAGGACCTCTGGAAGAACAGCCAGCTCTCTTAACCTCTGAGCCATCTCTCCAGCCCTTCTCGTTCCTCTTTGCTGGACTTTCTTCCCTTGTCCTAGACTTCATGGGTATCCCCTTCATTTCTGGTTCTCAGGGGGTGAGCTGGTCTAGTAGTGGATCTCTACTGCTCTCAGAATTAGTATGCCTGAAAGGGAACTCTTGATAATTTTCACACCTTAAGCCTGCGCTATTCCCATCCTATCCCAGTGGTTACATAGTAAGTCCCTAATTTACCATACATAGACGGAAGACAATTCTCAGCCTTACACACCAGTAGAAACATGCACAGGGCAACCAGAACTATGTTAGGTCATGTCTGGTTCCTGCTCAAAACCATCCAGCGACTTCCCACCACACTTAGGGCTAATATAGAGTACTTTCTGTGACTCAGCCACTGCCCTTACTTCTCTGTCTGCTGCCACACACCTCATTGCAGGTTTCTCTAGTATGTCCTTTTGGGGACACATTCAGCTTTTCCTGTCCCAGTCTCAGTAAGTGCTGTCCTGTAAAGGACTAGCCTAGCTCTTTCTCATTGTCAGATCTTCTATAAATCCAGTTCGTCTCCTTATCTTTCTGTCTGTTGTGCTTACCATTATGTGTCTGACCCTCTGCAGATGTTTCATGGACAGTTGTTAAGGGAGTGGCAGTTCTGTCATGATATTTCTACAGCCTCTGTCCTTTCCAAGAAGGGAACTAGTAACACACTCTGTCTTCCTTAGGTACATCACCTGCGCTGAGTACACTCACTTCTATGGTGGCAGGAAGCCAGGTAAGGATGCTGGTGTTTCTCAGGAATGCATGTAGTGATCCAGAACAATGGATGAGAACCAGAGCACTGACATTACAGTGTATAACTGGACTGAGTACAGAGTCCACAAAAGAGTACATATACTCAACATAGTAGAGTATCCTTACCTCTTAGTGGAGTGTTTTTAAAAATATAATTTAAGCCGGGCGGTGGTGGTGCACGCCTTTAATCCCAGCACTTGGGAGGCAAAGCCAGGCGGATCTTTGTGAGTTTGAGGCCAGCCTGGGCTACAGAGCGAGATCCAGGAAAGGCGCAAAGAGACACAGAGAAACCCTAAAAACAAAAAACAAATATATATATATATATATATATATATATATATATATATATATATATATATAATTTAAAATGGCTTTTTCTTTAGGAAGTGCTATAAACTTTCCTTTACAGGAGGAAAACAGGAATGATAGTACCCAAAGTTGCCAAGGCTGTAGAAAAAAGGACATAGTCATATTTTTTTAACATTTATTTAATGTGCATTGGTGTTTTGCCTGCATGTATGTCTGTGTGAGGGTGTCAGATCCCATGGAACTGGAGTTACAGATAGTTGTGAGCTGTCATGTGGTTGCTGGGAATTGAATCCAAGACCTCTGGAAGAACAGTCAGTGCTCTTAACCACTGAGCCATCTCTTCAGCCCCCATATTTTTTTTTTTTTTTTTTTGGTTTTTCGAGACAGGGTTTCTCTGTGTAGCTTTGCGCCTTTCCTGGAGCTCACTTGGTAGCCCAGGCTGGCCTCGAACTCACAGAGATCCGCTTGGCTCTGCCTCCTGTGTGCTGGGATTAAAGGCGCGTGCCATCACTGCCCAGCATATTTTTTTTTTAAGACAGTCTTATTATGTAGCTCAGTCTGGCCTTGAACTCAAGATCCTTCTGTTTCTACCTCACTAGTGCTGGGATTATAGGCATGAGCCACTGTGCCCAGTCACAGTCACAGTTGTAATGTTAATAAAGAATATGTGCTTTAAAAAAGCTCAGCCAGGCTGGGTGTGGTAGTGCATATATGTATATGTATATGTATACATATATTTTATTATATATTTTATTTATTTATCTTATATTTTATTTATTTATTTATTTATAATAAAATAAAATTTAAAAAGTTCTGTGATGGGCTGGGTGGTGGCGGCGGCGGCAGCGGCGCACGTCCTTAATCCCAGCACTCGGGAGGCAGAGCCAGGCGGATCTCTGTGAGTTCGAGGCCAGCCTGGTCTACAGAGCAAGATCCAGGACAGGCACCAAAACTATACAGAGAAACCCTGTCTTGAAACAAACTAACAAACAAACAAACAAACAGATAAAAAATTCTATGATAGGGCTGGAGAGGTGGCTCAGTGGTTAAGAGCACCTACTGCTCTTCCAAACGAGTCAGGTTCAATCCCAAGTTTCCATATGGCAGCTTGCAACTGTCTGTAACTCCAGTTCCAGGGGATTCGATACCCTCACACAGACATATGTGCCTATAAAACACCAACATACATAAAATAAAAATAAATCATTTAAAAAATTCTATGCATTAAAAAAATTCTTCAAAAGCCGGGCGTTGGTGGCGCACGCCTTTAATCCCAGCACTCGGGAGGCAGAGGCAGGCGGATCTCTGTGAGTTCGAGGCTAGCCTGGGCTACCAAGTGAGCTCCAGGAAAGGCGCAAAGCTACACAAAGAAACCCTGTCTCAAAAAACCAAAAAAAAAAAAAAAAAAAAAAAAAAAAATCTTCAAATTGTTCAGCCCATTTGAAGACACCTGCTTTTGAGCCTGCTGCCTTGTGCATGCTAGGCAAATGCTTTACGACTGAGGTATGTCTCCAGCCCAGGAATGTGTGTTTTTTTTCTTCTATCTCTAAATTTCAAAATGCCGGAGATCAAATCCAGGGCCTTGCATATGCTAAGCAAGTGCTCACCACTGAGTACACCTACAGTCACTCTTAAGTATTGTTTTGAAAAATGTAGAATTTTATTGTTGTGTATATGATGTAAGTGCAGGTGTAAGTATGCTTTGGTACACGTGTGGAAGTCAGAGGACAACTTTGTGGACTTGGCTGTCTTGGAACCTGCTTGTGGGTTCCAGGAATTGAACTCAGGTGGTCAGGCTTACATGGCAAGAGCCTTTACACACTGAGCCAGCTTGCTGGCCCTCTGACTTGTTTTGTTTTATTTTGCTTTGTAGCTTAGGCTAACCTATACTGTGTAGCCCAGGTAAACCTTTAACTTGAGTCTTCTATGTCAGCTTCTTGAGTACTGGGATTACTTAGAGGTGTGGGAACCACTTGTCGTCCGTCCCCCCCCCCCCCCCCCCCCTCAGCTGAGGACCGAACCCAGGGCCTTGAGCTTGCTAGGCAAGCGCTCTACCACTGAGCTAAATCCCCAAACCCCATGTTTTCCTTTTTAAAGATTCACTTATTTTATGTTTATGAGTGTTATGTTTGCATGTACATGTGCACCATGTTTGTGTCTGGTGTCCCTGGAGGCCAGAAGAGGCACTGAATCCCTGGAGTAGCTCAGTGATGCACCTAAGCATATAGCATATATAAGGCCCTGGGTTTGATGTCCAGCAACACACAACATGTGTACTTTTACCTCTTAAAACAACAGCAACAAAAAATTTAATCCATGGTAATGTAGTTTTAGTAATAGGTACACAGAGATGAAATATTTTCCAAATAAGTTTTCTGGTTTTTATTTTATTTAAACAGATATCACACAGACAAGTTTTCGCCGCTTACCTTTTGACCACTGTAGGTAAGACTTTTACAAGGCTTCTGTTTTCTTTTGATTATCATTTCTCCAAATGTGTGTGTGTTTTAAGATAGGGTCTTTCAACTCTATAGCTTGGGCTGGCCTTGAACTCCGAATTCTCCTGTTTCTACCTCCGAAGTATTAGAATTTACAGGCTACCTTACTTGCATCTGGAGTATTTTTGCACTGACTTTTGCATAGACAGCCAATCATCCTTGATCTGAAAAAATCCAAAATTTAAAATATTCCCAAATCCACAACTTTTTGAAGCCTGAAACTCAGAAAGTTAGAATTTGGAGCATTTCAGTTTGGGGGGCTCACCATGTACTGTGTGTGTGGACTTGACCCTTTGAGATGCATTCAGGGTTTTCTCTGTGCCTTTCTAGATAACTTGAGCTGGGAGAAAGTGACTCCAGC
>CABHPP010111339.1:0-10791 GCA_902168425.1 Peromyscus attwateri | reverse complement strand
GAACATACCTTTAAACAATGACCACTCTCCTTTTTACTTTAGGCTGCAGTATATTTTGATACACACTTGTGGGAATAGAATACACAATATCAGAAGCAGCAAGCATCTTTTTGCAGTTTACTTATAAAGCTCTGCTGGCTTAAGATTGTATATATAAAAATGTCAGATTAGATGAAATAAAATCTTTAAAATTTGTAGTACTCTCCTCACTCTCATCAACTCTTGCACCCAATTTATAAATTAAAAAGACTTTGCTCAGTCAGTATGAGACAATTCAAACAAGATGCAGGTTTGTTCATAAATAAATGTTCCAGAGACTTTCCATAGCACTCATCAAGAATGACACCCAGGTGATAAGATACACATCTACTTGGCATTGGCTACTACTCTTGCAAATCACTAGCAAACTGTTAATTCTTAATCCAGGCAGTTAACTAATTACTATGTGTCTCTCACTAGAGGCTGTTTCCATGGCATTTCAATACTCTCCAGCAACAGTTCTACATATATATTTCTACGAATGGTCTAGAGCAGAAAATTGAAGCAGAATTCTGAAGTGTCAAGTAAAAACATAAATGTTTAATGTAGTGATCTGTTCAGCAAAGCTGACAGATTCAGGAAACAGAAGGCTGCAAAACAGAGGCCTCAAGTCAGAGGAAACATGCAAGCCGTTTCCACCATGTGTGATGATATTGGCCATTCAGGAGGGAAGATCTCTTCTAGAAATGTATGAGTAAAGATATCCATATGCAAAAGTAAGAGAGACAATTGGGGAATTCAAGATGTGAAGAAAATAATGTGGACAGAAGGATTTTAGGGATTTGTGATTCTTATGGGATGGATCATTGTGTGAGACAGGAGTAATCATATTTTTTCTCTATGAATAAGCAAATGCCAGGGACTAAAGTGCTCCCTGTATTTGTGGGACTCAATTCATGGAATTTATGATCCAGTAAGGAAGATAAGATGACTGATCTGAAATTCTTGTAAATATTGATAATGAAAATTCATTATTATTGGGAAATTGAGCTCAGCGAGATTTTACTAGCACAGTCTCTGTCTATATTTAGCCAACCCTGGTTTCTTTACTAGTAGGATCTACCTTTTAATATACCTTCATTGGTAACAGATGTGCTTATTGATCTACTGAATTCCAAGACAACCAGGTGAGACTCAAGATAGCTAAAATTCCCACACTGTTCCCTCTGGATTGTAGCAATCTTGTCTCTTTCTTCCAAGGTGTCCTTGGAAAGAATATTTTTCAAAATACTAGGATACACATATCTATAAATAAAGACAGTTCTACTTCTTTGTTTATAATCTCTTCTTTCACTACTTAAGTCTTCACGATAATTATCATAGACTGAGATTCTTAATATGATTTTATATTCTCAGCTCCGGAGACTGGAATTCTATGATAAGGCTGAACAGGGCATGTAGATGGCTATCATCTCTGTGTCTCCATGGCCTTGGTGCATGTGTGGTAGCCAATGAAAAAGAGAAGGGGAAAATGGAGGAAGGAGAGACTTTTGCACCTCTTTTCATTTTTCAAAAATTTCAATCACTATTTTAGTGCACACTCTCTTGCTTTCAACACACACACACACACACACACACACACACACACACACACACACACACGTCAATGTCACATTCAGGAATGAGAAAAGAGTCTTCCTATTGGAGTAGTTTTGAACAAAAGTGAACCCAAATTTGGATTCTCTGCTTCCGTCACCATGTTTTCTTTTTGTCAGTTATTTGTAGTCTGTTGTGAGTGTCGGATGTCTGTCTTACTGTGGCAAAGGACTTTGCTATATACTTATTGAATAGCACAAAAGAAACATGGAATCAGAAAGAAATGAGGGGTGCTTTAAAAGAAGAAAGAAAACAGAGATCTCTAGCCAAGTTTTACAAGGGAAGAAATTACTTTATTGACTACAACTGAATCAGAATAGTAATCAAAACCATTAACATGGTATCCACCTACATCACCATTTTGCTTCCAACATTGATGATGAAAATTTGTTTTGTTTAAGACTGATTCCAACCTGTTGGTTACTTTCATCAAATGATTACCACAATACATCACACACACACACACACACACACACACACACACACACACGTACACACACTATTATGGGTATGGACAAGTACAGAGTTTAAGACTAAAGTGATGTATTTTGCTTATAGTAAAAGCTGATTACATAGGAAGTGCAAGGCGAGTAAGGTTGATTATATTGCTTTTTTGTTTTTGAAATGTATTTTTTAGGAATTTGTTTTATTATTTTTACATACCAATCACTGATCCCCCTCTATTCCCTCCTCCCACCCCTCCAGCCTTCCCTCCCTAACCCTTCCCCCATTCCCTCTTCCAACAAGGTAAGGCCTCCCATGAGGAGTCAGCAGAGCTTGGTACATTCAGTAGAGGCAGGTCCAAACCTCCCTCCCCCCGCAGCCACCGTATTAAGGCTGTGCAAGGTGTCAATCTCAAACACATTTCTTGCATTATCTGCTAATGAAGACAGTTTGACGGTTTCCCAGGTGAAATAATTTCAGTAGAACTCATGTGACATTGTAATCAGCTTAAGCAGCTCTCTACCCACTTAAAGTTTGTCAAAGTGTTTTACATTTTAAGCTATATTTAGCTAGCCCTTATAGATTTACTCTGTGGTAGAGAGGTGAATTACCAAGTAAGCTCTATGAGAACAAAGAAGAAATAATTTTTCCAAAAGATTCAGTCATTTTGTTGCTGGTTACTTGGGTGTGTAAAACTTTGGAAAACATCACTGGGCTAAATACTTGAATGTGCTCACACATCACAGGACAATACAAAGTAAAATTTACATTTATTTATTATTTATGGATTGATTTGCTGATACATTGATTTGAGACATGGTCTCGTAAAGCCCAGGGTGCCCTTAGAGTTACTATACAGCCAAGAACATTCTCAAACTTTTATATCATGCTTAGATTATGCTGCACTGGACAAAGCTTTGTGCATGCTAGGTAAGCACTCTACCAACTGAACTGTATTTTCAATCTTATATTTTTATTTGCAATTAAAAAATTAATATATAATAACATAATTTTTCCTCATTCTCTTCTCCTCCTAACCTGTACCATGTTCCCCATGATTCCTTCTCAAACTCTTGGCCTCTTTTTAAAATTATTATTGTTACATACATGCATATAAATGCATAGATATATAAATGCAACCTGCTCTGTCAGTTTAGTACTGGTTTTGTGCAGGTTTAGTAAACTGTCAGTGGTAAGTTCTCTAAAATCCACGACTACACTAGCTATGGATATGTGGGCAGTACCAGGCATGGTTTCTTTCCTGTTGAACTTTCTAAGTCCACTTAGAAAGCTGTTGGTTACTGAAAAAATGCAAGTGAGGGATATCTTGCTCTGAAGCTCATTTCTGTGGTTCTTAGGAATCAAAGTTAGGAATGACTATTGATTACTTTGTTCCCTGGGCAGCTTGCATAGTGCCTTAGTACTATGAATGCTAGTCATCTGGGAAGAGACTTCTGGGTCAGTTTTATATTTTTTTAACTTATAGTGCAGTTTCTGTGATGTGGAGAGTCTTCACCGCTAGGATGTATCTTCAACTTGTGGGGTGCAAAGGCAACACCAGTAACCTATTTTATTTTGGGAGACTCTTGGACTCCCTAGCCAACAGCTGAAAGGAGTTTTTTTTTATTCCTGGTACTGGGATTTTTGTTAGATAGTCTCACTTCTAGGGGGAACAATATCATCAAAAGTGCCACTATTTCATTTAGTGTGTGTGTGTGTGTGTGTGTGTGTGTGTGTGTGTGTGTGTGTGTATTTATATCTATTACATGTAATTTTAGGTAAATATATAATAATGTCATTCAATTGTTTTTTTCTAACATCTTAGTGTTATTTACCCACTCTCCCTTCCTCTTCTGTATTGACCTCTCTCCACCCTTTCCAGTTGTTTTTCCAATTTCTCCCTAATATCTCCTCTGTCCTACTATTTCAATCTCTAGAGCTCCCCCACCCACACAAAGGAAAAAGTCCCCTTTTACTTTCCTGGTTTCTATGGTAACTCCAGGTAATATAGTCCTCTGAAATTTGGAGCTAGGAACCAAAGATAAGAGAGAACGTACAGAGTTTGTCTTTTTCCCTCTGGGTTATTCACTCAGTATAAAGCTTCCTGGGTTCATTCATTTACTTTCTGGGTTCATTAATTTACCTGAAATTTTCATGATTCATTTTCTTTTATAGCCGAATAGTATTCTGCTGTGCATATATACCACATTTTCATTGTCCATTCATCAGTTGAAGGACATTCAGGCTGTTTCCATTTCCTAACTATTGTGAATAGAACAGCAGTGAACACGACTGAGTGAGTATCTGTGGAGTATATTGAGTCCTCTGAGCATATGCCAAGGTGTGGTGTAGCTGGGTTATAGTGGAGATTTCTTTTTAGGTTTTTGAGAATTCTCCACACTGATTTCCAGAGTGGCTATACCAGTTTGCAATGCAACCAACAATGAACGAGGTTTCTTCTGTTCCTGCATCCTAAACAGTACTGGTTATCAACTGTTTTGTTGATCTTAACCATTCTGAGTGGAGTGAGATGAAATCTCAAAGTTTAAATTTGAATTTCTGTAATTGCTAAAGATGATGAACTCATTTTGAGATATTTCCTAGCCATTTTTGTATCTTATTTTGAGAATTCTTTGTTCAATTCTTAGCTCATTTTTTAATTGGGTTGTTTGTATCCTTAATTCTTTTATTTTTAGTTTGTTACATATTCTGGATATTATTCCTCTGTCAGATATGTAGCTATCAAAATTCTTTTCCACTCTGTGGGCTTCCTCTTAACTATATTGATTGATTTCTTAGCTGCACAGAAGCAATTTAATTTTGTGTGGCCCCACTTGTCAATTGTTGGCCTTAATTCCTGGGCAAATGGAATCTTATTCAGAAAGTTCTTTCCTGTAGAGCACTGACTATTTTCTCAGAATAGTTTTGGTGTTTCAGGTTTTAAATTGCAGTTTTTTTGATCCACTTGGAGTTAATTTTGTGCAAGATGATAGATACCGGTCTAACTTCATTCTTTTAGATGCAGCTGTCCATTTTTCCAAGCATAATTTGTTAAAAAGGATACCTTTTCTCCAGTATATGTTTTTAGCATCTTTGTCAATTTTTATTAAATGGCTGTGGTTACTTTACACATGTTTGGGCTTTATATTTTGTTCCATTATTCTACATGTCTGTTTTTATCCCAGTCCATACTGTGTTTATTATTGTAGTTCTGTAATACTACATATATATAGTAGTCCCATTAGTATCCCTACTATGTTTTTGTGTTAGTTAACCGAAATTTTTAAAGGATGTTTCTTTTATTTTTTGAAGTTATAATTACATAATTTTCCCTTTCTTTTGTTACCTCCAAACCCTCCTATATACCCTTCCTTGCTCTTTTTCAAGTTGATGGCTTCTTTTTTTTCATTATTAGTTGCTACACACACACACACACACACACACACACACACACACACACACACACTCATGTTCTGTTGTTCTAAATACATAAGTACATCCTGCACAATCTGTGTAATACAAGTATATATATTTTCATGGCTGACCCTTTCTTATTGTATAACTAATTCATCTGTTCTTCCCTGGGAAAGGCTATTTTGACTACTCTCAGCATTCTTCAGTTGACTGCAGTTCTTTGTGTATGGTTGAATCCTCCTGGGCTTTCTCTCATCCACATTAGCATGTCTATTGTTGTTCTTGTTGAGCTCATGTTTAGGCAGTCATGTTGGTGAGACTTTAGGAGTATAGCTTCTGACATTCCTGGGAGACACAGTCTCACAGCAAACTCTCTAATCCTTTGGCTTTTACTGTCTTCTGTTCTCGCTTCCATAAGGATCCCTGAGACTCAGGTGTGGGAGTCCTATTGGAATGTGTGCCTTGTGACTGGGCTCCACAGCTTTGCATTTTGAGTGGTTGTGGTTTTCTGTAATGGCCTCCATCTGTTGCATAGAGAAGTTGCCTTGGTGGGTTGAGGACTAACTACACTTATCTGTGGACATAAGGACAAATATATACAATATTGTTAGGGATTATCTTGGTTTAATAAAGTGACAGTTTTAAGTTCTCCTCTAAGATCCACAAACTGACTAGTTTTTGGTATTTGCCTAGGTTTCTGGTACCAGGTACAGTTTCTTTCTGGTTGAGTGAGTCTTAAGTCCAATTAGAGAGCTGCCCATTACTGCCAATGCATGTATGCCATTACTGTACCCTCAGGGTTATCTTTCCATGCTTGTTATTGCTGTGATTCACAGATGTCATAGTTGGGTAGGACTGCTGGTTGCTTCCCTCCTCTGGAAGCTTCCATTTGCCTTTTGGTAACATGAATGCTAGTACCCAGGGAGTAGGCTTTTGGGTCAGTTCCAGCTCAGGAGCTTCTGGGCCCTGTTTCTGAAGTGCATGCTGTCTTCAGCACTGGGGACTTACCTTATGCCTCTGGGAAGCAACCAAGGGCAGTAGCAGTAGCCTGTAATGTTTTGGGAGTCTGTTGAACAACCCTGGCCAACAAATCAAAAGTAGACTTCTCATGCCTGGGATTGAGATTTTTGTTAGATGGTCTTTGGCCCTTTGAGGCAACATAGTCAGCCCAGATAGAAAAACTTCATTTAAACTTTGTATGTATATTTATATACCTACTTATGTATCTTATAGCTACTTTTGGTAGTTATTGTTTTATGTTTTTAAGACAGTTTCTATTATGTTTATAAGATTTTTCTATGCCATCAACATAATCTGAATAAAGAATTTCTTTATTGAGCAGGAGAAGTAGTTTTTGACTTGCTGTGATTCTAGTCTTGCCTTTATTCCACAGAGAGGTATCTTCCTTCTATCCAGATCTGACAGAATGATATGACATTTTGTGAAGTCATTTGGTCATTTAATCATGCTAATGTTTCAAAAGCCTTTGACTTTTTTTGTGATACTAAGTAATGACAAGTAATTACTCTACTAGTGATCTATATGTTTTGTTCCAACTTTCTCATTATTTACATACAAATGAAGCATATTGTGTTATTTTGTCTTCTGTAATTTGATCTCAATCATCTTTTGGTATATATGCATCTTATATTTTATTTATAATGAACTATATTTTGAACATGCTACCACCTTTGAGAGTTTCCTTATGGCATTTTTTATGACTCAAATGATTTTTCCATAGAGCTTTTATTCTGCCTGTGAAACTTATTTCAAGGCAAATATTCATGTCCTCTTTTCAGAGGAACAGTCCAATATTTTGCTAAAGATATAGCGAATTTCTCTTTTGTCTGTCTTTTCAACTTGTTACTCATACTTTTAAGTAGAACATTCTTATTATCTCTTCTTAAATATGTTTACAACACTTTTCTTTTTCAATTAATTTTATTTAAAACAGTTCATTCAATATTTTGATTATATTCTCCCCTCCTCAAACTTCTCCCAGATGCTCCCCAACTCTCTACCTCTCAAACTTCACGTTCTTTCTCTCTAACCCCACCTCAAAATGAAAACCAAAACAAATAAGCTTAAAAAACAATTGAAAATATAGTCTTATTTAGGAGTGGGACTTTGTGTCTACTTCCTCTTCTCCATGATGGGATTTTGTCTGACAACATCCTTTTTTTTAATGTACTAGGCAACTGTATATGTATATGTGATGCTCATGTCTCATATAGTTCATGATATAGTATAGGTTTTCAATACATTTTGCATTAATGAAATAATGAAGCTTTAAAGTGGACTAAATATTAGTGATTTCGGGGTCGTTTAAAGAATTTCTTTACTCTTCTTCCATTTCCTTGATCTTCCAGAGGAAGCTAGCAGCTTGAGATGCAGCTGGAACTGTCCAAATTATAGTTGCTATGGCAACATTGCTTTTAACAGATACTTTCTCTGGCCTGACAAAGGGTTTCGGATTTTAAGAGGACCATGAAAGTGTTTTTTTTTCTGTGTTTATTTGTGTGGGAGTAATGCAAGTGTGTACTGAGTGGTGGTGATGAAGTGGTGGGGATGAAGTGGTGGGGATGAAGCTGTTTGTCCAGCCATTTAGCCGTCTAAATCAAGAAATATGCTACTAGCTTATTATTTGATTTTTTCCCTCTGATACATTTTTGTTTCTTTTAAAAATTGTTTTTAACGGAATTTCAGAAACTCTACTTATATTTTGCTTGTTGAGACAGAGTCTATCAATTCATTTATTGACTTTTTAAAGATGACTCTTAATAACAACTCCCAGAAATTCTCTTGGAAAATCAATAATGAGCTGTTTTTTTCCTCTGTAAATTTCCATTTTATACTCAATGATATAGACACATAGAACATAAATTCATAACTTGATTGCTCATAGATGAATATAGAGATTAGCCGAGTATAGCCTTCTACTGTGAGATATATTTTCACAACATAATCCTTTGATTGGCAGTGTGATCTTCCACTGCTTTCCATGTCTAGACCATCATAAAACAGAGTAAGGGTACTCTCTGGAGCTGCTGTTCCTCTGCATTGTAGGGTTCCTGAAGGAAGGGAGATTGGAGACTTCTATGCAGCCAATGGGCTTGACCACAGTAGTTGATAACCACTATTTTCCATAAAGATTCACAGCAACTAAATCTTCCATTAAAATCTCTTAATTTCTCTGGATTGCTAGGCCTCCAGCTAACAAAACTATAACCAGGATTAGGTAATAAAAAGTTAACACTGATATGGAATGGGGAGAACACAGATTACTGAGGATAACAGATATTAATATTTTTATGTGTTTCCTGTATGCCGGGCATACTGATTATAGTTTATATGAATTCCACTTAGTTCTCATTAAGACTTTGTAAAATAGTAGACATGTCCTTCATGTTACATGTATAGAAACTAATCCTCAAGGTAGTGAAATACTTGGCTTACATAACTATGCACATTACATATTGTGATAGTAATATTACATAATATCATAACAGATGTGTTAGCTAGTATGAAGATCAAATTCCATGTTAATTTTATTTCATTTTAAGTTTTTGTGTTCTTTGATAACGCTGCTTATTCTTAACAGTTCTTTAATATAGATTTATGGGGCTCAAACTAATTATTAGGGTTTCTGTTGACCCCATTTGATGAATGCTGCCCTTTAGCCAATACTGGAGGCAGGAGGAATAGATGTGGAAGCTTGTTAATAGCTTTGTCAAAGTTTGTTTCAGGATATGATAGGGTCAATTTCCTCCAGTCCTTTAAAGATATCTTTTCTTTGACTGTGCTGTCTCATCGCCAGGAGCTCCTGAGAAAATATCCAGTGAGTCAGGCAATGAAGAAAACATGTTATACAAAAGACGTGGGATCTACTTCTGAGCTTGTACTGGATTTTAGATTTGGAAAGCTCCATGAAAACAGGCTCTTCACCATAACACAGTGACTTGCATGTCACATCATCATTTCCGTGTAGACATTTAATGTTTGGAGAAAAATAAATGGTTTACAAAGATCTTTCTTCCTCTTTGTAAGTGTCTGATTTTTGGCATTAAATGTTACAAATAACTCAGAATATTGTATATATCCTGTTGTCTTGTTCCTTTAGGGATCCTGTTGCATCTTCTTATACTGAATATTAATTCTATTAATCACATCAGTTATGATTTAAGCCCTCTCAACTAGCTGGGATCATCTGATACATTCAATTCTGCAGGTGCCATATATACTAATATGAGTTTTAGGAAACATTTTCTAGAAGCTCAAAAATCTTCCACAGCTGAAAGTTGTGTAGATTCTGACCATTTCTGAAAGCTTCAGGTAAGGTCACAAACAAGGCCGGGTTGTTCTCTTCTCTACTGTCCTGTAATTTCCACCCTGATTATCACTCTTTTTTTTTTTTTTTACCACAAACTACCACATCAGATCAAATGTTGCAATTCAAAGCAGAGCTTTCTCTCACTGATTGAGAGGACAGGAAAAGAGGTTGGTTTCTTGATAGTGCTGACAGCCAGAGAGATGGCAAGAGTGCCCTTTCTGGGTTTGCCCAAATCTGATAGAAATGAAAGCCTTTGAGAGACGAGTCTTTTATGCTTAGAAGCATAAAGTTTTGCTCCCTTTCACTCTTTCCCCATGAACATCCCCCAAGCTTTCTGAATACAAAATACTGTTCTTTACTTCCTTATCTCCAGTTTGGTTGATTTGTAAAAAAAAAAAAAAAAGACCCCTCTTATCTTACCTGGCTTTTCCCCCAGCAATTAGTCTTTGCCTTGGAAGAACACATGGACACACTTACTTTAAACTAGAATACTAACTAACAGACTATTCATGGACAAGTTAAATACTTTGTGCTTCAGTACTTGAAACAGTAAAATGGAAACAATTTACAACATAGGAATGTTATGTGCATTTTGATACCTTGTTAAAATCTAAGCATAATGACAAATCCCTAAACAGTCATTCTTTTAATCCTCTTTAATTCCCTCTTACTTCCTTTCTGTAAGGCAGAGAATATTAGTATTTTTGGTTCAATGTTCTTTGCCCTAGAGGAAAGAGGCTAGGAACTTCTTCCTAATAATAATATGCCACTATCAGCAATTGCATGATGATAATATTTGCTCTATAGACTTCAATAAAGCATCAGTATCTCAGTCATGAATAGAATAGACTCAAATATAAATCAGTAAACTAAAGATGAAAGTTGTATTAGTCTGCATTTTCTAAAGGAACAGAACCAACAGGATGAATATATATTATATATATATATATATATATATATATATATAT
>CABHPP010111338.1:0-22563 GCA_902168425.1 Peromyscus attwateri | reverse complement strand
AAAAAAATGCTTATTCATGTACAAGAAATTTATAGAACATCAAATAGAAAAGAAATTACCTATGACATATTATAGATAAAAGAAAAACACAAAACAGAGAAATGATATTGAAAGAGAAATAAGGTCAAATCACTTATAAAGGTCAGCTCATTTTAATAACATTTGATTATTGGACAGAAATTTTTAAAGAAAAAAGGACCTAGAAAGTTGTAGTCCAACTTGTGTCACAATTTTCAGCTCAGAGTATTTTACCAAACAATCTATTAAAAATGAAAAAATAGTTTCGGGAGGCAATGGTATGGAGGACCAGCCCCCATCTTTTACAGGGTTCCTATGAGAAGAAGAGAGGAATAAGGAACTTGTAGATAGAATGCTCAGCCTAGTCAAGGAGGAGGAGGAGGAAGAGGAGGAGGAGGAGGAGGAGGAGGAGGAGGAGGAGGAGGAGAAGAAGAAGAAAGACAGAAACGCAGGATAGCTTTTGGAGGATCTGGGTCAATACCCGATGGTCCAGAATTTTATTCAAAATGGCTTTTTATAACAATGCAAAGGGGTGAGGCAAAAGACCTCTCCCTTGCTAGATACAACCAAGTGTAGACCCTTCCAAATACCTGGTACCCAGGTCCGTGGTCTAATCATCCCCTCATGCAGCCCTGCTGGGTAAAGCAAGCTCAGATCTCACTAGGAAACCTCTGTGAGCTCCCATAGAATGGGAGGAGAGTAGGGAGGGGACCTGCAGTTGGGATGTAAAATTAAAATAAACAAATTAATTAAAAATATTAGGCCTTACATACTTATATGGGATACATTTTTTAAACAAATAAAGTAAAAGAAAATAACCTACAAAAAATACTCCTCCTCCCAGTAGAAAATATATATATATTTTCAATAAACATCACTAAACTAGAAATAAAAACAAATGAAAAATATGTATATATATATATATATATATATATATAATCAGGATATATTGTATTAGAAAATCTTTCAATAAAAGGGGAAAATAAAAAAAAAAGATAGTAACCAAACACATTTTGGGAATAAGACTGTTTTAAATTTCAACTACAGAAGGTAAAACATATGTGCATAGTGAAGTAAATCTATAAATGTTTTCCCATGCAACTTGATAAGAGAGCCTATGTCATTTTCATTGCATTTACTGAAAATGCAAAACTGGATGAGTACATTAGTTCATTTTCTGCAGTAGATGAAAAACAACAGAAGTTTGCAAATCAGTTGTGCACAGTCCCATTTCCTGGGAGACACAAGCTAGTTTGTGGTAGGGCAGCTGTCCAAGTAGTGTCTCCTTAAAAAGACAGAAGGAGAGAGAAATAGGAATAATATTTGAAACACTGTCACCCCTAGAAATCAGAGACAAATGTCTAACAGATATTGAGAAATAGGGGCAAAATTAGACTTTGATTAGAATTCACAATTTTAGAATTCTAATTTTAAATATATATTTGATAATACTATAAATAATCATTATTTCTTCTACTTATTATATTTCTTACACTTTCTCCCGTTCTTTCATACCACTGCATACATAGCATACATATACAATTTGCTTTTGTGCCATAAAGAGATTTTATAAAATTGTTTAATGTTCTGTCATTGGTCTTCAGGAACCTTCATGGTAATTCTTTAAATGTTTTGAAACTCGTTTAGTGTAATCAACAATAAACATCACTGAACTAGAAAAAAAATGAAAAAGAAATAAAATCTTTTCCTGATCAAGACAGGTTAAAGGAATTTACAATCACTATAAACCTAACTTTATAGAGGATACTAGAAGGAATACTTAAATATAAAGAGCAAGATATATGTATCCATTAAGTTATGAGAAATAAATAAACAATGCCAGGACAGTTAATAGAAAGAGATCTAGGAAATTTAACAAGTTGTCAGTAATTACTATATTTTTTTATATAATAACTCTTAATTTTCAAATAAAAAGACAAAAGCTAACAGATTGGATCAGAAAGTAGGATCCATCCTTTTTCTGTTTCCAAGTAACACACCTCACCATCAAAGATAGGTACTACTTTAATTTTAAAAGGTTGGGAAAATATATCCAAAGTAAATGGAACTAAGAAACTGAGAGGAGAGAACCTCAATTAAGAAAATGCCTTCATAAGATCAGGCTGTAGGCAAGCTTGTAGTGTAGCATGAATCTTAAAAAGGTCTTATTAATAAAAACAAACCTGAAGCCAGGTATTGGGGTGAATGCTGGAAGGTCAGAGAAGCAGAACAAGCTACAGCCACCTCACCTTGCCACTTCCTCAGCTGATCTTGTTTCCTCAGACTAGAAGCCTCTGAGTCCTCATCCAGAATGAATCTCAGCTGAACTGCTGCTAAAAGCCCAAAAGCTTAACCAGGCTAGTTTCTGGTCCTCACATCTTATATACCTTTATGCTTCCTGCCATTACTTCCTGAGATTAAAGGCATGAGTCACCAGGCCTGGCTGTTTCCAATGTGTCTTTGAACTCACAGAGATCCAAATGGATCTCTGCCTCTGGAATGCTAGGATTAAAGGCGTGTGCTACCACTGCCTAAACTCTATGTTTAATATTATGGCTGTTCTGTTCTCTGGCCCCCAGATAAGTTTATTGGGGTGCACAATATATCAACCACACTGTAGGGCATTTTCTTAATTAGTGATTGATGGGGGAGGGCTAAGCCCCTTATGGCAGTTGCCATCCCTGAACCTTCGGTCCTGGATTTTATAAGAAAGAAGACTCAGCAAGCCATAACGAGCACATCCATAAGCAACACCTTCCATGAACTCTTGTTCCTATCTTCAAGTTTCTGCTCTGTTTGAGTTTCAGTTCTGACTTTCTTCCATGATGGAAGTGTAAGCCAAATAATACTTTTCCTCATCAACTTGCCTTTTGACCATGAAGTTCATTGCAGCAACAGAAACTGCAACTAAGATACATAGTCATTCCAATATACGGCAAAATAAAATTCAAACTAGAAGTCGTCAGAAGAGGTAAAGATAGTAATTTATTAAAACAATAAAAATCCCACCAAGAAGATATTACAATTCTAAACATATATGCACTAAACACAGGCTCACAATTTCATAAAAGATATATTGTAGCTGAAAGTTTTCCTGTGTCCTGCCTGGTTCTGCAGCCACTCAGACCCAAGTAAACACACAGAGGCTTATTTTAATTAAAACTGCCTAGCCATTAGCTCAGGCTTACTACTGACTAGCTCTTACACTTAAACTCAGTCCATTTCTGTTAATCTATATGTCACCTCGTTTTCCATGGTTTCACCGGTGTCCCATTACATGTTGCTCCTTGGGTGGCTTGCTGGTGTCTCCCCACTCAGCCTTCCTCTTCCCAGAATTCTCCTTGTCTCTTATCCCACCTATACTTCCTGCCTGGCTACTGGCCAATCAGCATTTTATTAAACCAGTGTACAAAAGCATTATCCCACAGCAATATACTATTATATATAAAACCTCAGATTGATTCCAACACTGTGATAGTGGGTAACTCCTCAAAACCCAACTCCCAACACTAGATTATCTAGATTAAAAGTAAAGAGAGAAACATTGGGCATTAGTACATCATAAGCCAAATTGACTTAGCAAACAGCTGTAGACTTAGTTTCTCTGTCTAGTTGCCTATCTTATCCTAAGTTTTCTTTATGCTACTTTTCTAAATTTTTTCCTACACTACTTTCCTCTAAATTTCTTTCTGTACTAAATTACTATACTCGTCCTTCCTCATTTATCATAGATAGAAATTAAGAGAGAGACAGAAAGAGAAACAGATCTTGATAGAGAAGATTCTCCACTGCAGCCTTATACTTACACACCCTTCCAGTCCGATTTTTCTCTTTCTCTTGAGGACAAAACCCCTTGTCCCATTGAATATTTTTCTACAAAACTAGATGATTCCCACTGCTTTAACTGGCAGTTCCTAAACTTCTACTTTCTCCAAATACTCTGGATATATATATATATATATATATATATATATATATTCTTTTTGTCTTAGTCTCTGTTCAGTGGTGCCATCTGTGGGGGCCATCCCTCACTACCACATTTCCCCAGAGTACTCTTGAGTAGAAGCAGGAAATATTAGTTAAAAGGAAAGAGGGGAGAGAAAAAGATAGAAAATGCAGGATAGCTTTGAGAGGTCCTGGATCCTAATCCATCAGGCCCTGACTGTCTCGGCCCTAGGGTATTTAAAGAAATGCCAAGGGATGGAGCAAAAGACCTCCCCACTGCACAGACAAATGCAGACCATCCCAGACACCTGTACTCAGGCCCATGGTCCAATCATCTTCTCTATGTAGACCTGCTGGATAAAACCACTAGGAAACCTAAAAATGGGCTCCAACATGAATCCAACTTTAACTTATTTCATTTTTGAATCTATTAAGTAGAAGAGTAGTTTTGTTGCACTAGAAAAAAACCACAAGCTTGGTTTTAGTTACTGCTCTTTTGATGTGAAGAGAAACCAAGACTAAGGCAACTTATAAAAGAATTTATTGGAGCTTATAGCTAAAAAGGTCAGAATCTATGACCATCATAGTGGGTACTACAGCAGCAAGCAGGCAGACATGATGCTGCAGCAGTAGCTGAGAGTTTACATTTTGGTTCACAAAGAAAACACACATACACACACATATGAGAGAGAGAGAGAGAGAGAGAGAGAGAGAGAGAGAGAGAGAGAGAGAGAACTGGGAATGGAGAGAACTTGAACACTCAAAGCCTGTCTCCAGTGACACACCTTCTCCAACAAGGCCATACCTCCTAATCCTTCCCAAAATTTGCCCCCAATTGGGTACCAAATATTCAAATATATGAGCCTCTGAGGGTTATTCTTACTTAAACCACCACAAGCTTTATGGAAAGCCAGGGAAGAAGAGAGAATCACATATCAAATAGTTTTCTTACTCTCTAGCCAACCAGCTCCTTCATTTTCCTAGCCCCAATAGAAATGTTAATTCCATCATTAAATAGAAATTATGTTTGCATGAAAACACCTGCTTTGGATTATGTGCTTCTCCAGTTAAATTCCAAGGGGGCATTTTCTGTAAAAATGTAAAGTAGCTGGGGAAAATGTTTATGTTTAATGTTGGCTATAATTCCTGCCCGTGCTTTTTCAAATTTGGATATATCTGTGTGGAAGTGAAAAAAAAAAAAAAAGAAAACACCAACCAACCAACCAACCAACCAACCAACCAACCTAACAAACAAACAAAGAAACAAACAAACAAACAAAAACCAGCATGAAATGGACTACTATCTAAGGACTGTGAAATCTCTTTCATGAGATGTGCAGAAAACGGGAGCATTTTCTGATACAGATATTTTCTTTCAGAAGTTCTAAGGTATTGTCCATTAAGGGCATTTCCTCATTTGCAAAGCAGTATACTCCAGTTGCTGAATATGTTGCCTGGTTTGGATAATTAATCTTTGCAAACACACTTTGTAATTCCCTAAGCAGTATGGTTGTAAGAAAGTGAGCTTTAAGGAGCATGTTTTCTAGGTAACTAGTTTTCACAAAGATTTTTCTTATTCAATATAAAATCACAGTGATGTAGCAAATGAAAATATTTCAGTTCATCTATTCCTATTTTTTGTAAAAATCTAGCTAAAATTGACCTTCAAAAGCTACTTATAACACATTCTGGCTTAGACAAATTCAAAGCATTTGGAAGCGTTGGAGAGGGAAAGATACTTCTAAACCAGGAGTTTAGATGACATCCAAGAAACATGGTGGTCTTTCATAGCTTCAGCTGTTCTGGGGGTATTTTCCACATACAGTGAATTGAGAAAGCAGTGGGAAATGTGAAAGAATGATAGGTTAGAGAACATGTTTCTGTCTACCACCACGTCACCCTGAATGTGCCCAATCTCATCTGATCTTAGAAGATAAGTAGGGTCAAGTCCAGTTAGTATTTGGATGGAAGTGTGTTCTGATAGATTAATTGTGATTAAGAAAGTATGATTTCTCAGAATATGTTATCAGCTTGATTTAATTATTCTAAAATATATATTGACAAAAACCAAAGCATCATTTATAAAATTCAGGCTCTTTGCTAAGTAAACACCTTATAGCTGATCTTGCCACAGAGATAAAAATGGACAATGTGGGTGATAGATGTGTGAATTTATTCTGCTCTACAGGCTATTTTGCTGTATGTACTTTAGTTAAATATATATGATAAGATTTATTAAAACTAGAGTATAACTAGTGAAAGTATTTAAAAAGTAGAAATATCAGGAATCTGACAAAAACAAAAGAATTTTAAACAATCTGCCAGAAATACATTAGGACAAATATGTTCAGTAATGTTTCAGGACAAAAATCAACACATAAATACCAATAGCAATTTAGCTAAAAACTAAATTCAGAAAGTCTTCCCATTTTTTATTAAGAATTTTTTATTCATTTTACATACCAACCACAGATCCCATTCTCTTCCTTCCTCCTGCCACCCCCCCGCACCTTCCTTCCCAACTCACCTGCAATTCCTTCCTCTGAAAAGGTAAGGCCTCCCTGGTACATTCAGTTGAGGCAGTACTAAGCCCCTCTCCCTGCATCAAGGCTGTGCAAGGTGTCCCACCATAGGTAATGGGCTCCAGAAAACCCATTAATGCACTAGGGATAGATCCTGATCCTACTGCCAGAAGGCCCCTTATAGACCAAGCTACACAATGGTCTCACTTATGCAGAGGGCCTAGTCCAGTCCTATGGTGGCTCCACAGATGTTGGGATAAAGTTCATGAGTTCCCACTAGCTTGGTTTGGTTGTCTCTGTAGGTTTCCCCATCATGATCTTGATGCCCCTTGCTCATAGACTACCTCTTCCCTCTCTTTGTCTAGACTCCTGGAGCTTGACCTGGTATTTGGCTGTGGGTCTCTGCATCTGCTTCCATTAGTTACTGGATGAAGGCTCTATGATGACAGTTAGGGTATTCACCAATCTGATTACTGGGGTAAGCCAGTTCAGGCACTTTCCCCACTATTGCTAGTGATCTAAGCTGTGGTCATCCTTGTGGACTCCTGGGAACTTCCCTAGCTCCAGGTTTCTCCATATCCCCATGATGTCTCCCTCTATCAATATATCTCTTTCCTTGCTCTCCCACTCTGTCCCTGTTCCAGCTTGACCATCTTGTTCCCTTATGTTTTCATCCCCCATCCCCTACTCTATTCCCCCCACCACCCTCAGTTTACTGAGGAGATCTCATTTATTTCCCCTTCCCAGGGCAATCCATGCATCCCTCTTAGGGTCCTCCTTGTTAGCTAGTTTCTCTGGAGCTGTGGTTTGTAGTCTGGTTATCCTTTGCTTTACATCTAGTATCCATTTGTGAGTGAGTACATACCATGTTTGTCTTTCTGAGTCTGCATTACCTCATTCAGGATGGTATTTGCCTGCAAATTTCATGATGTCATTGTTCCTTACTGCTGAGTAGTACTCCATTGTGTATATGTTCCACATTTTCTTTATCCATTCTTCAGTTGAGGGGCATCAAGGTTGTCTCCAGGTTCTGGCTATTATGAATAATGCTGCTATAAACATAGTTTGGCAAGTGTCCTTGTGGTATGATTGAACATTCCTTGGGTATATGCCCAAGAGTGGTATCATTGGGTCTTGAGATAGATTCATTCCCAATTTTTTGAGAAACTGCCATACTGATTTCTAAAGTAGCTGAATAAGTTTGCACTTCCACCTACAGTGAAGGAGTGTTCCCCTTGTTCCATATCCTCTCCAACATAAGCTGTCATCAGTGTTTTTGATCTTAGCCATTCTGACAGGTGTTAGGATATTTGGATTTCCCTGATGACTAAGGATGCTGAGCAATTCCTTAAATGTCTTTCAGCCATTTGAGAATTCTCTGTTTAACTCTGTAGTCCATTTTTTAATTGTATTGTTTGGTATTTTGACGTCTGGCTTAAGTTCTTTATATAGTTTGGAGATCAGCTCTCTGTCAGATGTGGGGTTTGTGAAGACCTTTTCCTATTCCGTAGGCTATAATTTTATTTTATTTACTGCGTCTTTTGTCTTACAGAAGTTTCTCAGTTTCAGGAGATCCCATTTATTAATTGTTGCTCTCAGTGTCTAAGCCTTTCCATTTTTTTAACATGATATTTTTATTGAGTCTTTGGGAATTTCACATCATGCACCCACTCAGTTCCCAGTCCTTCCTTTTCTGCCCTCCACCCTTGTAGCCTCCTCCCCTGAAAAGAAAATTTAAAGAAAAATAATTAAAAAATAAAACATAAACAAACAGATCTTCTCAGTCTTTAATCACAGATCATTTGTTGTAGTGGCCTTTGGGAGCTGCAGTGTGTCATGAAGTATACCCTTTGGCCCAAACAGCTTTACTTGCAAATGCTCATTTGCAATAAATGATTGGTCTGATTCAAGGCCTCTGGCTTCTGGTATACCATCAGTCCTAGACCCTCACTGAAACTCCTCTTGGATATTCTAGTGTTGCCTAGAGTCATGGAGATCCTGCAGCTATGGTTCTACAGGACCAGTCCCTTTACCCACTTCAGCAGGTCAAAGATGGGGCAGATTTTGGGGTGGGCCAATTCGAAGCCCTGGATGTGGGCCTGGGTGTACTTGAGTTGGTCAGTCCAGGCCTCTCCTGGGATTGCTACCCTCAGGTGAGAGTCAGGGCCAGCTCTCCTGCATCCATGCCATCAGGGACAGCTCTCCAGTATACATGGTAAGGGGTGGGACCAGTTCTTCCACATGAGGTGCCAGTTCTCCCATTTCAGTGGCTGGCAAAGGGGGGAGCCGTTCTCCCAGGGCCATTGATGGTCAGGGACAGCTTTCCCATACCCATGACACTGGGGCCAGTTCTTCTGGAAGGGGAGCCAACTCTCCCACTGAGGCAGCAGGTGAGGGCTGAGACCAGCTCTTTGGTGCCCAGGACACATGGGCCAACTCTCTCATGGCCACCAGTGGTAACATGGGCCACAGACATCAACACAGACTCCAGCTGTGGTAGGACCATAGACCCACTTATGGCCCTCGGCTGCAGCTTGGGCCTGAACATCTCCATGGCTGTGGGGCGCAGTGTAGGCCACTTGGATATGGTCCCAGCATCATTGTGGCCCTCAGAAACCAACATAGTCTCAGCTGGCAGCCCAGACCTGGGCATCCCCACAGCATTTGGTGGTAACATGGGCCATGGACATCAACACAGACCCCAGCTACCATAGGGCCTGGACCCAGTCACAGTCCTCAGTAGTAGCACAGGCGTAGACATCACATGGTCCCAGGTGGCAGCATAAACCACCCATATCAGCTTGTTCCTCATTGCCATCCTGTCTTTAGTTCTGCTTTTCTCCACAGCACACTAACTACTCTGCTTCTCCTTCTCTCCCATTTCTTCACCACATGCCTGTTCATCTTAGTGGTGCCTGTCCACTGGGGCTCCTGGGCAGACCTGTGTGCTTGGCTTGCTCTAGGTAGCCCCATCCTTTCCATTTTTTTAAATGATCTTTTAATATTTTTTTTTTTTTTACATCTAACTACAATTTCCCTTCCCTCTTCTCCTCCCAGTCCCTCCCCTGCACATTCCCCAGGCCCCCCTCCACTCTTCCATTTTTGTTCAGAAAAGGGCAGGCCTCCCATAGATATCAACCAAACATGGCATATCAAATTTCAGTAAGACTAGGTACCTCTCCTCATGTTAAGGCTCTTGACTGGGCAACCCAGTGTGAGGAATAGGGTCTCAAAACGTAGGAAAAGAGTCAGAGACAGCCTCTGCTCCCACTGCCAGGTGTCCCACAAGAAGATCAAGTTACACAACATATATGCAATAGGCCTAGATCGGTCCCATGCAGGCTCCCTGGTTGTTGGTTCAGTCACTTTCAGCCCAATGCCATGCTTGCCACAATGCCCCCTGCCATGATGATAATTGACTGGCCTTCTGAAGCTATAAGCAAGCCCCCAATTAAATGTCTTCTTTTAGAAGAGCTGCTGTGATCATGGTTTCTCTACAGCAACAGAACCACTCAGCAAGCTATACCTATTGGTGCAATAATGATAAAAGTGTCATGGGGTAACAAACAACTTTCCTGTTGGATTTAAGGCCTGCTCCACAGGAGAGAATTTGTGCTTGGCATTGTAAGCCTGGTTAAAAACTTATGGCTAAGAGGTTCATACACCCTAGGGGAGAACCTATGAATGTTGTTTTGCTAAATGTGGCCATAGTAGCAACCTGCCTCCTAAATATGTGTCTGTGTACCCATACATTTGTGTAGCTCTCAGTCCTCATCAGAGAAGGTTTTTTTTTTTTTTTAACTGTAGTAGAGAGTGTTTATCACAGAGACTCACAGCCTCTCAAAGCACAGACACTGTGAAATGCTGAACCACGAGTGAGAAGTTATTTCACTGCCTAACTTCCCTGGCTCAGAGGACACACCAGAGAGGGAGTAGAGAGAATGTAGGAAATAGAGGCCAGGGAAGACGGCTACAAGATAGTGTACTCTGGATACAACAGAGGCATTTAATTCAAACTTACTGTCTCTCTGGTTACTTTCAGGACCTGCAGAAGATCAATCTAATCAATATCCCAGCATGAATTGAGGACAGGCTCCTGCCCCCTGCCCCAGATGAGCACTGTTGGCTACTCAAGACTGCTGGGAGAGAAAGAGTTTGTTTACTTTAGAGGTGTGGGTTCTAGTTGGTTGCCTATATGCCAGTGGATGGACCCATTCATATATGGGCAGCTTTAATTGGACTCAATGGTTTATAATGGGGTAAGGAAGAGTATACACAGTTGGCTGGGAGATGTGGGTGTTCTGAAAGAAGTTGGAGTGGTTAGGGAGGCAGGTAAATTCAAAATACATTGTATACATGTATTAAATTCTCAGAGTAGATATTTTTTTTTAGGTAATAAAATTAGCTGGATAGTTCGGAACACGGGCCACTTTTCCAGAGAATCCACATTCAATTCCCAGCACCTATATGGAAGCTCACAACCATAAGTAATTCCACTCTTTTTTTTTTTTTTTTTTTTTGTTTTTTTTTGGTTTTTTTTTCGAGACAGGGTTTCTCTGTGTAGCTTTGCGCCTGTCCTGGAACTCACTTGGTAGCCCAGGCTGGCCTCGAACTCACAGAGATCCGCCTGGCTCTGCCTCCCGAGTGCTGGGATTAAAGGTGTGCGCCACCACCGCCCGGCAGTAATTCCACTCTTATCTGTTGTCCTTTTCTGGTCTCTAAGGGCACTGCATGTGCATAGTGCATAGACATACAGGCAGGCAAAACATCCATGGACATGAAAATAAAGTGGACAAAAAAGAATAAAGAGAGCAATGTCATTTCAAGTAGCATCAATGACTGAGAAATTTCAGGGCAACCCTAAAGATAAAATACTGTAGTAAGTATAGCTAAGGTGACTTTCACAGGTTAACAGGAGACACTGGTCACAGAAATTTAAAACTTAGAGTGGAAGGATGGGAGCTTGATGTGTTTTCTTGAGTAACATGAACATAGTGTTCAGTGATTTCTATAAGGAACTCAGAAGAAACATGTGAAAGTACATGAGAGCTGGACTTTTAAGGGTCTTAGACTGTTTTGGACATGAGTAAATTGCATAGAAAATTCTATAAACAATATTCAGGAGAATTTGAATAGTTTATATTATGCAAAACTGTTCTTCATAAGCATTAAGAAAAAAAGGATATAAAAGTTGATTGAATGGTCATATTTTACACACACACACACACACACACACACACACACACACACACACGGAGATTGTATAAGCAGCAACTATAAAAAACAGAGGTTAGAGTGTTATGGTATTTTTTGCAATTTCTTTGCAAGTTCTTCATCTCAAATATTCTATCAGGAGCACATATAACTTTAGAAATCATTAAAAATACAGTCATGAAAGCCGAAATACTTAATACTTAGGAACACCAGTTTTTATGGATTTCTGAAGATGATGCAGAAGATTGACGCTATGTTGATTGGTAATGTTGATACTAATAATATAAAATATGAACCTAAATTTCTGCCTAAGTGAGTTATGTCTTATTTCATACCCTGAAAATAGAAAGGAACTCATTTTTGAAAACTATAGGAAATTAACTTTGAAGTAATTTAAATTTAAATTGAAAGACAATGATAAAACGCTTGTAATGAAGAAAAAAATTGTTCTAATTTCAATAGGAGGACATTTTTTTTTCTCTCCTGGAGCTCCTTCAAAAATTGTTAAATGCTCAAGCCTTTGTTCTAGATATCTTCTGCAATCCCCTCTGTAGCTGATCATTTCTTCATTCCTTTTTTTTTTTTTCATGCACTTGAATGGTTTTACTTTTCTTTCTTAACCTGCTCTGGACAAGGACAATATCTACTGTTCTGATGTGTTTACTTTTAAGAGATACTTGTGGTGGACTTGCCCTTTAACCCTTAGGACCAATCACTGAATGAAAAACTGAGCCTCTGCACTCATGCTTTTATTGTCACTCAGTACGAGGCCGAGATGTGCCACAGTAACAAGTACTCTCCAAATCTTAGTAACTTTAGAAGCCCAGTTCTTACACACATTCTAATGTATTGTGTGTTGACAAGATATCTGCTCAATACAGTTGGGATTACAGGTTAATCAGAGTATCCTCTCAACATGTTTCCGTAATAGAGACAGGAAATACAGAATACACATTATATCCTACGTTCTTCTAAGTGATGGTCAGTTTGGTGCAACCCCATTGTAAATACAGGAGGCTTTGAGAAGTAAAGTTTACTATACTTGGGAAGTATAGACTGCTTATACTCTTGGTGGCTAAGGCTGAACTGATTCAAGACTCTCTTATAAGTTGTCAAGTTGATTAGACTCCAATGGAGGCTCAATACTGGAGAGCTCTGGGCTTCAGAGTGCTGGAAAGTGCCCAGAGGTCTTCAAGAATATAAGTGGCCCACACCGACTGTAATGTATACAAAACCCAGGAAATGACTTTTCAAAACGCTTAATCAGAGAGCATGGAATCTAGAAAGTCACAGTGATAGTGAGATCTGTCTTCACCCATCCTTTCCTTGTAAGCATTTTTATAGAGAATCAGAACATGGGAATTTATGTTTAGGAAGGAGCACACACTGTAAACTCTGCTCAGTTTTCAATGTCCCAAGGAAGTCACAGAGTCATGCATGACTCTAATAGACAGAGTGGAACAGGAGCAAGTCTAGCACAGAGGGAAGATTGCATCTGGGGCAGGAGTTTCCCCTGAGACCTCTTGCTATTTCTACTATGAAAGTGGAAGTTTACCTGAGACTTTAGCTGGATTGGTTGGTCCCTTCAGCATAAACAAAACAGATTCCATACTTCCCAGCCTGGCTTTTAGAATGAAGTGTTCTATTCATGTCCACTACGTTGAGTTGCCATAGTGTTGTCTTGTATATCCTTTTGATTTTCTGTCTAGATACTTTATCCATTTACTAAGAGTGAGATGCTGAAATTTCTACTAATATATAATTGCATATTTCTTCACACAGTTCTCATAAAGTCTCCTTCATCTAGTTGGACTTTTTTGGATTGATTATATTATAATTATATTTCTAATTGTTACTTTTCCTGATAAGTTGGCCCTTATAGAATTCTCCTGTCTCTTACAGCAACTTGTCAATAACTTCTATATTTTTAAATGAATCTTATTTATTGACAATTTTATACATGTATATAATACATTCTAATTACTCTCACGCCATCCCTCCTTTCTTCTTCTCACCCCTGTTACCCCCATTTCTCCCTATAAGTCCTTTTCCCACATCATATCATTTTGTTTTCTGACCCATTGAGTCTTATAACATATCTGACTTAAATACTATGTTGTATAATGCTAATGTGGTGTCTTAGGCCACCCATAATGCTATGATACAGTTTCTCAGACTGCATAATCTGCAAACAAAATTATTGATTGCAGCGTAGACGTTGGAAGTCTTAGATGAAATCACATCTGTTTGATGACTGGTAATAGCTTGAGTCATGGCTCAGAGGTGACCATCTTTTTCCTCCGTCCTTCCTTGGTGGAAGAGGCAAAGGCCCACTCTTGGTCCCCTTTTATAAGGACACTAATCTCACGTATGATGGTAGGACTTCACAAGACTTCCCCTGCTGCTACTATCACCTTTCAACATGGATTGTTGAGGGAAAATAGATATTCAGATCATAACATACAGCCAACCAATGCTCTTTTGGCGACTATTTGCATGGATATGCTCTTCAGTCTTTTCAACTTTAACATACTTGGGTTTCTGAATGTAAAATAATTTTCTTATGGACAGCAAATAGTTGAATGACTTTTAAGCTCATTCTGTCAGTCTTTTTACTTTGAATACTCTGTCCATATTTAATGCAATAGGGATTTATATTCTGCATCTCTGATAGCTTCTTCACTCTTAATTTAGCATGTCTCTACCTTCCTTCATTCTTCCTTTGCTGGAGTTTTACTGGCCTTTACTCAGGGATGAAAATCGATGTTGTGAGTCTACAGCAATCTAGCTCCAGTTGTCTCTGAGTTGGCCCCAGCATCTAAGCTGTTTCTGAATGTCTCAGTTCTGCTTGCTTTGTGTTTTTTTTTTTCTTCAGTCATTAATAACATCACTATGTAGAATAGGCTGGGGAGGCCCACAAAGGTTTCCTAGTGAGATCTGAGTTTGCTTTACCGAGCACAGCTGCATTAGAAGATTGCCTGACCATATGCATGATTTCTAGGTGATTGGAAGGGTCTACACTTGGCTGAGCTGGGAGGGGGGGTCTTTTACTCCACCCCTTGGCATTCCTATAAATAGCCCTTTAGAAGAGACAGGAGGAGCCAGTGGATAAGAATCCAGGCCCTCCTGAGGCTATCCTGTGTTTATATCTGTTTCTCTCCCCTCTACTCTTTTATCTAAATCACTTACTGCTCTCTCTTCAAGAGTACCCCGGGATAAAATGTGGGAGCTGGTCTCCCAGCTGGCCTCCCACAATAGGCTAATTAAGAAAAATTATTTTGGGGATGCTGGCAAGATGGCTTCAATAGGTAAAAGTACTTGCTGCAAAAGCCTGATGATCTGAGTTTGATCCCATAATCATATAAAGGTGGGAGAAGCACCTCCACAAAAATGATTCTCTGGTCTCTACATGCATGCTATGGCATGCTCTCCCTCCCTCTCTCCCTCCCTCCCTCCCTCCCTCCCTCCCCCCCCCCTCCCTCTCTCTCTCTCTCTCATACAATAACTAATTATAATGTTTAAAAATTTTACTGCTGAGTAATACTCCATTGTATAAATGTATCACATTTCCCTTATCCATTCTTCGGCTGAGGGGCATCTAGGTTGTTTCCAGGTTCTAGCTATTACTCAGCTGTAAAAAACAATGACATCATTAAATTTGCAGCCAAATGGATGGATCTAGAAAGAATCATCCTGAGTGAGGTAACCCAGACCCTGAAACACAAACACTGTATGTACTCACTCTTAAATGGATATTAGACACAAAGCAAAGGATAACAAGGCTATAATCCACAACCCCAGAAAAGCTAGGTAAAAAGGATGACTCTAAGAGGGACAAACATGGAGGGCCCTCAAGGGAAAATAGTTAAGATCTCTTGGGTAAACTGGGAGGGGGGTAGAAGGAAAAGGATGGGGGACGGGAACAGGAGGGACTGAGATGGCTGAGTGGAGGGAGGGATGGAGAGGGAGAGCAATGAAAGAGATATCTTCATAGAGGGAACCATAAGGGGGTTTTAGGGAGAAACCTGGTGCTAGGGAATTCCCTAGGAATCTACAAGGATGACACCAACTAAGACTCCTAGCAATAATGAAGAGGGTGCCTGAACTTACCTTCCCCTATAATCAGATTAGTGACTCCCCTAATTGTCATCATAGAACCTACATTTGATGACTGATGGAAGCAGATTCAGTCATTCACACCCAAGCACTGGGCTGAGCTCCTGGACTTCAGTTGAAGAGAGGGAGGGGGGATCACAGGAGCAAGTGAGGTCAAGATCATGATGGGGAAAACCACAGAGACAGCTGACCCAAGCTGGTGGGAGCTCATAGACTCTGGCCTGTCAGCTGGGGAATATGCATGGGACTAACTAACCACCTCTGAATGTGGGTGACAGTTATGTGGCTAAATCTGTTTGTAGGGCCCCTGGCAATGACACCAGGACTTATCCTGGGTGCATGAAATGGCTTTTTGGAACACATTCCCTAAGGTGAAATACCTTGCTCAACCTTGACATGGGTGAGGGGGAGCTTGGTCCTGCCTCAACTTAGTATGCCAGACTTTGTTGACTCCCCAAGGGAGGACTTATCCTCTCTGAGGAATGGATGGGGGGTAGAATTGGGGGAGGTGGGGAGGAGGTGGGAGAAGGGGAGGGAGGGAATACTGGGATTGGTATGTAAAATGAAAAACTTTTTTTTAATAAAAAAAAATTTAAAGAAAAAAATTTTTAATTTTGGACCAGTGGGATAGATCATCAGTTAAAGGTTCATTCTGTTTGTATGTTCCTGTCAACTTAAGGTGGACTACATCCAAGTCATGCCATGCACAACCACACACATATGTCATTCATACATATACACTTTAATAATAATAATAATAATAATAATAATAATAATACTTTTAAATTCATATTTTATAATTTTGTTTTAAATCTCATAGAAAATAAAAGTTACATTCCCCCACCAATACTAATAGCACCTTTAATATTTATGAAGTTACTTTACCCAGTTTCTTTACTTTGTCATATAGCTTCAAATTATCTTAATTTATGCATAGTGTTCCCATCATTTTAGCCCCAGCTACTCCCAATAGCACTACTTGTAGGAAAGATTATTAACAAATTGTCTCACCTACTGGTTATCTGCAAGGTTTAAGTTTTCTGATTCAGTTTTTTTTGAAGGATAGTTTTGCTGGGTATAAATGTTTTTAAATGAGACTCTTTATGGTTTCCTAGTATCTTAAGAGAGAGAGAGAGAGAGAGAGAGAGAGAGAGAGAGAGAGAGAGAGAGAGAGACTACTTCTTTGGGCTTCTAGTTTCTGTTGAGAAATTAATTATTAAAATTAACTAAGTATCCCTTGGTCATGTTTATTTTATTCTTTTACAATTTTTAATTTTCTCTGTTTTTCTTTGTCATCTATGTTTGATTCTCCTATGCCTATATCTAGGTATACTTGGTCTAAGTATATTTGGAGTTACTGATTTTCTGAATGTGTAGACTCATCTCTTACTTAAAATTGGGACAGGTTTTTATATTTCATTTCTTCATATACATTTTATGATTTTCTATCTGTCTTTCTTTCTGGAACATCTACTACATCTATACACATGATGGTATGCTAGTTACTTAGCTAACTGTATATACTAATGTTACTTGGCTCCTTTTAGCTCTGTGATTTCCCCCTTCCACCCACATTTGCTGTTTTTCAGACTAGATAATTTCAATTGATCTCAAATTCATAAAATATTTTTATGCCTGTTAATGACTGAAATTGGAACTCTTTGATGAGTGTTTCACTTAAGTTCTTATATTTTTCAGCCTTGGGATTTCTATATTGGGCCTTTTTGTACTCTGTTGATATTATCTTATTTTTTTCCTTGTTTTCTTTTTCCAGCTCTGCATCTACTGTTACATTTAGCTCTTTGAATGGGAATGTAAATTGTTTTTTTAATTTCAAGTGTATATGTATGTAGATGAGTGTATGTTTGACCACTATATTGCATACAGGTACCAGCATAGATCAGAATGCTAAATTAGTTCCCCCAGGAACTGGAGTTACAGGCAGTTGTAAATCATCAGACTTGGGCATCAGGAACTGAACCTGGGCCTTCTGCAAGAGGATATGTTGGGAGCAGAGGAAGCCCTGAGTGAATAAATTCCCGTGTGAATGTGATATTTATTTCCTGAAGACTGATCCCCTATCAAGACTACTGAGATGATCTAAACCTGTCTTTTTGATCCAGAGATACACCATAAACCCTACCTCTTGTTTGACTTCATGTAATGCCCTTATTTAGTTGCATGTAATAACACTACTTCTCTGTTCAACTGTATACAGTAACCATTCGGGGGTGCTGTGGTTTCTCCATCAGAGAGCCCAGTCCAGTACTCATAATCCAAGCTTTTCTGTTTCTGTATATGTGTATGTCTATCATTTCTTTATTCCTTCAACACCCTAATCCAGTGAAAAGAGTCCCTGGAGAGAGACAAGGACTTGGCAATAAGCAAGAGCTCTTAACCATTGATCCATTTCTCCAGCCCTCTTTGAGTATATTTAAAACAATTGATTTAAAATCTTTGCCTAATAAGGACAACATTTGTGCTTCTTCAGGAACATCTGTTCATCTTTACTGTGGATGAATCAGACATATTTCTCCTCCCATCCCTGATAACATGATATTTTTACTTTACAGCATGGTACATTTAGAAATAAAATGCTTTTTCCTCATGCAAAAAAACATTCTCTAAAGTCTAGTCAGTCTTTGTTTCGTAGTTTGCTGTGGCTTTTGTTAGCCATTTATCTGTATTTTGTAGCTGGGTGGTCTCTGGTGTCCCAGTCTGTTTAGCTACACATTTTTGAAAAGAGAAAAAAAAGTAAGGAAATGAGGAAACACAGCAAAAAGAATAGAAATAATAGCTCTCAGTTCTTGATAATTAACCATCTGTTGTGGTACCTCTTCAACACTGCACTCTTATTTAGCCTTTATTTCTTTAAAATATTATTCATATATTTGATGTGTATGTGTGCATCCCTGAATGTATGTACATGTACTACATGCATGCACCATATGTCCCTGGAGGCCAGAAGATGGTGTCAGGATCCCTGGAACAGGAGTTACAGATGGTTATGAGCAGTCATGTGGATGCTGGGAACTGAATCTGGGTCCTCTGAAGGAGCAACCAGGGCTCTTAACAGCTGAGTCATCTCTCTAGTTCCAGCTCTTACATCTTGCTGCTGTTAGGCCTAGACGTTAGTCAGAACCAAAATTTTAAAGCTACCTAGGCATGATCTAGGCATACATGGGATTTCTAAATTCCTCTTCGTACATAGATGTTTTTGAACCTTCTATTTTCCCCATGACATTCATAGCTTTTCTCTCTAGGCTTTTAGTACTATATTGTTTTCATCAACTTTATATTCGCCTTACGTGGAAACTGGGATTTCAATTAATTTGAATTTTTTTTTCAAAATACTCCTCTGTGCTTTTCTATAAAGAGTGAGTTGTAAGTACCCTATGTCAGTGTCAGACTTCTTGTTTTTAGTCCCTTGTAGCTCTAAACAGGTTAAAATGAGAAGACAAATTTCTTTATGGTAAGTCTGCCTTGCCTTTCCTCTAACCAGGACTGCACTGAGAAAAAGGTCAATTTTTAAGTCTCGGGATGTGGCACCATAGGGAGCTCTGTAGGACATGTAAAATGCCACAAGATTTTTTTACTATAGTTTTAAGTTTTATCTTTTTTCTTAACTCAATGTTTCTTTGCTACAAGCCTTTAAAATTCTTCAGCATCTAGGCAAAACTATGTTGACTGTTCAACTTTGTTTCTGGATGTTTCTTTGGACCAGCAGACTACGAGAACTTCCTGATTCTTTGTTTTGGAGGTTCCACTTTATGTCTGTTAGGAACAAACCTAAGACCTATTAATCTTTTAACCAATGTTAAAAAAAAAAAAACAAGAGCATGCCATACAGCAGTTATAAAGTAGCTTATATATTAAAAATGTATCAAATATGAGATGGATATACCCCACCAGTGCCAAACATGTACAAACTATCAAATGATTGGGTAAAGGTAGTGAATCTCCTCATTCTCTGGGGTTTGCTATAGATGCATGACCTCTTCCCTAGTTTGCTTCCTAGTGTGAAAATAAAGCAGAAAACATAAAGGTGAGGGAAGTGACAGTCTTTAAAACTAGGAGTCATCTGTACTGATGAAAGAGATGTGTTGACTGACTGAAAGAAACACAGATTCACTGAAGTGTCAGAGGTTCTTTTAGGGACAGTGCCTGTCTTTATAACCTGTGTTATTGCTGCTTTCTCTATTACGCTTACTTTACACAGTTCCATTGAGACACTTCTAGAATTCATGGAATCATAAGGGTGGAAAGATTTTAGGGATCAGCTGTCACCGTTACCTTAATTTACAGGCGTGGAAAGAGAGACCCCAAAAGAAGACTTATTGCTTATTGATTACCCTCTGAAACTTAGCCAGTGTTTTGTTTTTCATTTTTTGTTATTTTCAGTCCTTCAGTACTTCTGGGGCGTTGCTGGTACCCAGTCATTCCCACATCTTCTGGACAAGTGTCCTGAATATTGATTCTTTCAGATAGTTTGCTAGTTTGATATTGAGAGCTGTTGGTAGCAAACGTCCATGGAGTATACAGCAGTGACAGCTAGACTTCAGAAGGTTAACCTATCCAAACTAAGGGTTCTGTTAGAGGAAACCATCACTCAATGCATTATGGAATTGCTGCCTTTTGAATGAACTGGCTGACTCTTGTTGTGAACTTCTTGTGCAATAACAACTATGATTCTCCACATTTACTGTGCATTTCCATGTTATGTGTACATGTAATCTCACGATTGCATCTCAATCTTGGGCACAACTTTCCCTATACATTTGGGTTAACTGGATAACCAGCTGTGTTCATTTTTCATTAACATACATCTGGCCAGGGCCATTCTCCAGACAAAAGTATTTCAGCAAAAATACTTTTTTCCAAGGACAAAACTGTACACAGATAAACATTAGCTCATCTTACTTACAGATAAGAGAAAATAACCACTAGCAATTAAATCCTCAACTCCTTACCTTCACCCCAGGTTATTTACACAAGACCCTAACTTAAGAGATTTACTGCTCACATTCCTGAGATGATGATTTAGCCATTTGTTAGTTACTGAGTTAAGGCAGTTACTTCCCACTGACCCAAGGAGATTGCCTTCAAGGCCAGGCAGGCCATAGGTGCCAAGTTTCTTTCTCGTGCAAATTAAGTTTTAATTCCTCCTCAGCCAGGTGCTATTCCTAGATTCCCTAATTGATCTTAGCCTTCAGTTGACCCTACCAGAGAACTCCCCTTTAGTCACTCCCATTTGGGGTTGTAATTAGAAGCTGACATTTATTGCTTTATGTGTGGATCCTTATCACCTGTCTCTGTGACCCTGAAAACTTCAAGCCTCACATTGCTTTGCCAAAGAATTACTGCTTGTCTACATATACTGGTTCCCTCACAGCACTTGGGGAATTGATTGAGAAGAACAAAGATGAGGACAGTGACTGAAAGAACTAGATAGGGATGAGAGAACAGCAGGAGGGAATGAGAGCAGGAGGGACTGAGAGGAGCTAAGAATGAGAACAGAAAAGAAACTGTGTGGATAGAATTGACTTAGAAGAATAAAGTGAATGGACTAAAGAACTCAGTGTGCTTAGATTCATTTGATATCCCTCAGATTAGAATCCTCAGCTGGTTGTTAGACTCTTCCACGGACCCTGGGAGCAAACAATATAGGCTGAACCTATTATTGTTTGCATTAGTTTGATTCCCATTTGAAGACAGGACTAGTAGAGCAGTTTCTCCATGATTAAGAATACTAATGCACTCCTTCCATTCAAGGTGAGTGAGTCTGTTTTCTTATGAGTGGCAAAACTCCCAGAGCTTTGAGCCAGTCCTTTCCCTTTATTCTGCCCTCCACATTATTGCTTCTTGTGAAGGTAGAATCTATTTTTGCAATGACCTGTAAGATTTATCAACTCACTGCAGGAAGTTTGTATTCTCAATGTTCTTCTTGTGTGAGCCAAGTATTGTTATATATATTGAAAGTGGCCCATCTAGAAAAATAAAACAGTCTTTCCTTGGATACTCAGCCAGACTTCCTCAGGCTCAGAATTCTGAATGAAGCATGACTTAACTTGCTCCCAGTTTCCTTTGACATTCTGAAAAGAGCAGTCCTGCCAGGTTTTCTCATTATCATTCTGCCCTTGCTTCTACTGTCTCTGATTGTGATGCAGGTGGGTTGTTACCAACTCTATTATAAGTATTAGAAAGTCCAGCACCTGGACCTGTTGTCTGGAAACTACATGTGTTGGGGTAGGCCCCATCTCCCAAGCTATCCTTCCTTAGTCACTTGCTTCAAGTTTGATCTTCATATTTGGTAAAGAGTATTGTTTGATTAACTTGCTATGATCCTGAATTATGTGGATTTCTTGAAAATAAAAGATAATGTTTTAAAATATGATTATATATATGTATATATGTATATATATGCATATATAGGTATACACACACACACACACACACACACACACACACACACACACATATATATAATGATTCATTTTGTGGTCAGAAACTAAAGGGCATGAAATTCAAAAGGAAATAAAAAAAGTGGAACAGAGGAAATGTGACAGACCCACACAGGAAACCACCTGATTATTTATTCTCAAACATACTTCACACCCTTTTCCACTATCAGTGTCCACAGAATTCTGAACATGTAAAATAAGGATCAATCCGGGGATTCTAGAAGGCCTCTCAAAGGGTCTTCTCTATAGAAATGTTCACAACTCCCATGAACCTTTTATATATATAT
>CABHPP010111337.1:0-16039 GCA_902168425.1 Peromyscus attwateri | reverse complement strand
TGACTTTCTTTGAAAACTAGATGACTAGAACATACTATCCAAATATTATACTTAACACAAACTATAATTTGTTGAATATTGTATCTTTCTTGTACCTTAATGATATCCAGGTATTGAACTAAAGAGTCTTTGGCACTTGAAGCCCAACATCTTCAGGTGAAAGAGACTTCATGACCAATCCCAGGGAAAAGGTTTAGAAAGAGCAGATATGTCCGGATTTTATATGTGATTAAAAACATCCCAGTCTCTCTCAAAACATTGGAATGACACTCTGTCTTTCAATAACTGGGCATGACTGAGGTTAACAGTAGTTTTTATCCAATGAAGGAAACCAGATAAACATCTAGATGGGGAAAAGCATGGATAAAGAAACTCTGGCAATAACTTACTGCATTCATTATCATGAAGCCAGGCTATCTTTTCAATTTTTAGTTGTATGAGCCACAATATTCCACTGTTGTCCAATGTCATCCTGACTGATTGAAATGTTACATTAAAAAGCCACATATTCAGATAACTCATGCAGTTTTTATATTCCATTACCTATATTTTGATATATCATCAATAAAGTTAAAAATAGTTTCTTTTAAACATTGTGGTTCTCACTTCTTAGAACTTCAATTCCATTGGACTGTGAGTTATGGATGTTATGCACTTATTCATTTTCTCAATGCAGAACTGCTTATATTAAGCGCTACTGTTTCCTCCTCCTTTGCCTTCTTATCATAATTATACTTTGCTGGATCTTCACTGTTGTATCTCTGCCATTTATTATAGCAACAAAAAAAAGCTATTTCTATTCAGAAAAGAGAGCAGAAAGTTACTTTAAATGCTTGAAAGGCAGCAGCCACTATCTATCAGAATTCACCACCACCCATTTTTTCCCCCTCCATTCATTCACTTGAAATCAGATTCTAGACTCTGTCCTTGTCAGTATGAAATGAGACTATAAGGCTGGCTCCAAGAGCTCTGGCATGAGACTGCACTAGCTGTGCAGAGTCAGAAGTCACTGACTTCTCTTGTGTAACCTTGTGGGAAGTGTTTTCTCTCAGACACGGGAACTCATTAACATTAGAACCAGGATCCTTAAAGGAGCCAATAGTTCTTTTTTTCTCTGCACAGATATTTTGCTCTTAGACATCAGCTCTTTGCCCTCTGGATAGAATACTCAGCACATGGGAAAGAAAATATTTTTATATCAATGCCCTGTTCTACCAAAAATTAGTCCAGATCAAAAAATCTATAATCAATTCTAGTTTCCTGGCTTTAAAAATATTGGACTCACAAGTTATTTGGCTGTTCTGCATACTTCTCTCTCATCTTCAAACAGAAGAAGGTTAATACCTATTCTAAATGGTTAATGGATGCAGAGTTGTGGAGCCCAGGCCAATTGATAAATTTACAGCACAACTCCTATATCTGATGCTCAGAAATCATTGCAGAAGTGGGGACCGAAAGATTGTAGGAGCCAGAGGACCAGGGAATTTGCTGTAAGATTGTCTCCTAGAAATTTCAAAAACTACAGCCATGGAGTCTCACCAACATGGCTGCCTAAACTAGACCTGAACAAAGATGACAGTAATTGTCATATGAATGTGAACTTGGGAGGAAAGCTTATGAGGCCTTAACCCTAGCCAAATAACTGCAAGCAAATAAAAAACTGTGAGAGCAGGAGAAATAGTTCCAAGGAAGAACACAATAATTAGTCATCTAGTAGTAAAATGATCAGCTCTGAAAACATATACATAAAAATAACATAAAACAGATAAAGTGGGTTGTAATTATTTATGTATTTAGGAGCGTGTGTGTGTGTGTGTGTGTGTGTGTGTGTGTGTGTGTGTGTGTGTAAAAATAATTAAAGAAGAAGAGACCATGAATTTGAAAAAAAACAGGGGGTTTATGTCCATGGGCGGGATTAGAAAAAGAAAAGAAAAGGAAAAATGAAGTAATTATATAATTTCAAAATTTACCAAAAAAATTAAAAAATGAGATTATGTGTGATAATATTTAATGTCATTTTTGATATGACATTATGATAAAGAGTTTGTTTCACTATCTTTTCTATTCCCATAGCATTTTCTGGAAGAAAACTGCTTAATGAACTTACTGGTAAAATACAACTGATATAGAAATCATTTGATATCAAACTTAAAATATCATAGTATGTTTACTGTATTAGAATAATCTCATTTCAGCTATGCTTCACATCAGGAGTTATGTGTACATCTGTGTAGATGTTATTCCTTTAGTCAAATAAGATTCTTATTTTATTTTCACTTGTACCCATTCAGTCATAGGATTAAGGATCCATTGATTGTCAGATGCAGGGTACCTGGGAGAAGAATTAGAAAATGAAAGACTGACATTAAAAACACTAAGAAAATCAAGTTACTTTCACAGTTTAAAGGTGTCTAGTGTGGTAATAAGTTGTAAGTGTATATGATCTTTATGGAAGAAATTAAGGTATTTGTTTATTGAGATCATAGTGGTGACAGTGAATTTTGTAAAACTGACAGGATCTCAGTTCACCTGGGGAAAGAGTTTCAATAAGGTATTGTCTGTATCAAGTTGGCCTTCAGGCATGCCTGGAAGGAGATTTCTTAATTGGTTAACTGAGGTGGGATGACCCACCCTAAATTTGAGAAGCATAAATTTCATTGGTTAGATTATCTCTTGATGATCAGCTGCTGCAAATTTTTGACACATTTACTTCCCTCGGTGATGGACTGTTACCTGGAATAGTCAGCCAAATAAAATGTTTTTATCTTTGGTTGCTTTCATGTTTGATAATGTTTAATGTCATTCTTGAATATGATAAGGAGTTTTTCACTATTTTTTCTATTCTCATGGCATTTTCCGGAAGAAACCTGCTTAATGAACTTACTGGTAAAATGCAACCAATATAGGAATCACTTAATAACAAACTCAGGATATCACAATACATTCAATCAGCAACAGGAAACAAAATTAAAACAATAGTTAAATGCATTTTCAATTTTCAAGTTCAATGGACAAAATAGCAAACTGTTCTCTAAGTTCTTTTCTTTCTATTGATAACCAGTGCAGCTCTCAGTCCTCATCAGCAAACCTTCTTTTACTAGGAGAGGGTACTTAATGCAAAGACCAACAACTAGTTAAAGCAGAGAAAATAAGAGCCTGGAGTGCTCAAATCTAAATTGGACATCAAACCCACACTTACTCTTCCAAAGTCTCAGGGATTATCATGGAAGAGGTTGAAGAAAGTGAGGAAGAGCCCAGAGATTGCAAAGGGCTTCTTGGAAACAGTATTTTCCAGGCATGATAATATCAGTCCATACATGAACATACAGCAGCTATGACTACATACACAAGACATGCATAAGATCAAGCCAGTCACAATTCCAACCAGGACTGCAGAGAACTTTCAGAAGCCTCACACAAGCTGAGGAACTATTGGTAGTTAATGGCTACAGAAGGAAGAAATGTCAATTTTCTCCAGGGACATGGCCCAAGATAGGTTGTCTATGCTTCAATGGGTAGCTTAAACTCATGCACATAGCAGAAACAACAACTCAATACAGTTGTTAAAGTAGGGGTAGGGATATGAACTTGGAAGGGAGATGTGGTGTGGGAGTTTCTGGAAGGAGTTGGAGAAAAGACAACAGGGGATAGATTTGACCAGAACACCTTATAGGCATATATGAAATTCTCAAAGAATGAAGAAAAGATATACGTAAAAAATAGATTTCAAGTTTGTTTCTAGAAATTTCTTCCAAAATAATTAAATACATGAAAATATCTAGATAAAAAGATATTTTGACATAGAATTATCTATGGAATCAGAAAAATACATTTCTATTTTCTTTTTTCTTTATCTACATATGTTGTTTCTTGTTCTATAAAGAAACAGTATGGTTCTGTGTCATCCTGTATGGCTTATGGGCCTCAGTTGCTATTACAAAACTGTCTGTTGACAGAAATACAACATGCACAAGTGTTTATGAATAACTAGCAATGGTTTCAGTATTTTTTTCCAAAATATATCTCTTTCTAACTATTCCTATTCTCATGAAAGATTGAAAGTGAGGATTTTCAATCATATTTGTGACTTTTACTCCTCCCTCCCTTCTGATCTGTTATTTACTTTTTTTAAAGTCAGATTTGTACAATTTAATCTACTTTTGTTCTGTCTTTTTTTTTTACTATTAAATTTCTGGGACTTCTTGAAAAACAAATGTCGAATAACTTTCACCTTTTAACTCTTCCATATTTATGTCATCCCCCCAGCTTTGCAGTTTGAACATAACAAAATACCAGTTTTAGGGCAAATGGGTATGCTATTCTTGTACACAATTTTACATCCAGAGTAAATCAGAAGGCATGATTGGCACTTGCTTTCCATCTCCTGAGATCTGTGGTGGCCATAAAGCTGATTGGATGTCAACATGACTAGAACTTCTGTGATAGGCCACTTAATGCCTCAAGCCTTTGCTTAAGAACAAAGACAGTTACCACTGCATGAGAAGAACAAAATGACTAGTAAATATTATCACAAAGCTTGCTTCATGAGCTGTAAAATGGCCCGAGAGAAATAAGGTTAAGTTGATACACTGAAATTCTATATTTAAAACTTACATTGGATAACTTAAGGCAAATAACCTCATACTTTTGATTTCCATATGGTAAATTAGTTATATAACTGGACTTTACAATCTTTTGAATAGAAAAAAATAGTTTTCCAGAGTAAGACACCAAGTTTTGTTTGGATAGCTCATTTTAATATAAGTTAAATAAAATTTGGCTCAGCTGTGCTATAATTTAGATCTTTGACCTTGAAAGACATATAGTTCAAATGTTTGAAATTTTTACTATAATGCTTCATCTTCTTTTCATTTTTAGTCCATTTACTACAAGGGTCAATTAAGAAAAGAAATGGAATATTATTTATATAACTATTTTTGTCTAGAATTCCAAATAAAATTATTTCTTCATCTATAAAACTATAACTAGCAGCATTATATACAATAGGGGATATTGCATAAGAAAACTATCTCAAATTTAAGACTCACAAGTGACTATAATTAAGATTTTAAGAATAGTACTCTACATTTGAAAGACTTGGATTTTGTTTCCACAAGGAAAGAAATCTTGTGACAAGTAGTTCAGCATCCTTCAGTCAGAAGGTCAATGTCTTTTCAGTTGGTGAATTACTCTTGATTCAGGAAAAAGTGTTTCAATAGAATGGTGATTTCCACTTCTGTCTAATTAGATGTCTTCAGTGCATTACATGGCCCTTTTCATCAGCTCTTCACACACATTTGGCAAAATAAGTGGTCCAGTTAACATTTGTAGTACAGAAAATGACTCTTTCCAAATCAGCTCAACCTTTACATCTCCTTTTAGTAACTGTACCAGTTGTCTACTTTTTTTTTTCTTTTTCTTTTTCGTAACAAGTCAAGAAATGGCTCGAAACAATATTCACTTATCGCTCTGCTTTTATGATGGTTTCTCATGAGACATTTGCATATGAGTAACAGGAGCAGCCTGGCTAAACTCGGTTCTCTGTTCAGGGTCTCAGTCTCCAGATGTCAGCTGTCTGTGATTACAGTGAGGTCCTGGGAGCCAGCCCACTTTGAGAAATATCCAGGTTGTTAATAAATTTCAGTTCTCTGTGGCTGTAAGAGCAACATCTTCTTTCCCTGGCCATTATCAGCTCTCATCTGTGACAGTGATTCTAAATCATTTTCCACTCCTGATCCCTATCACCCAAGACTTTTTTTTTTTTTTGTACAGCCACTTTCAAAGTGTTGTACAAGTTTACATACCCACCAACAAATGATGGAGTGTTCCCCTTGCTCCTTATCCTCTCCAGCACGAGCTATTGCTTGTGCCTTTGATCTTAGCTATCCTGACAGGTATAAGATGGAATCTCAGAGTTGTTTATTTTCATTTCCATGATGGCTAAGGATGGTGAACATCTCCTTAAATGTTTCTCAGCCATTTGAGATCTTCTGTTGAGAATTCTCTGTGTAGATCTGTACCTCATTTTTAATTGGATTATTATTTAAATCAAAAATTCCAGTACAGTGAACTCCAAAAACATATTAGTTTGATACTTAAAAACTGAAGAAGAGTATGAAAATATTAAGACTCATCACTTTCTATAATTAAACTAAAGGAAATCAAGGGGTTACAAATATGAAAGTAAGAAGTTAAAGTAGCATTATTCACAGATTATGTGATAGTATACACAAGGAATCCCAAATATTCTACCAGGAAACTCTTATAGCTAATAAACAACTTTAGTCAAGTGGTTGGATACAATATTAACTTAAAAAAATGGTAGCCATCCTATACACAAATAATAAGTGGGCTGAGAAAGAAATCAGGGAAACAACACCCTTCACAATAACCACAAATATTACAAAATAGCTTGGTATAGCACTAACCAAGCAAGTGAAAGACCTGTATGATAAGAACTTCACGTCTTTGAAAAGAGAAATTGGAGAAGATATCAGAAGACGGAAAGATCTCCCATGCTCTTGGCTTGTTAGGATTAACATAGTAAAAAATGGCCATGTTACCAAAAGCAATCTACAGATTCCACATGATCCTCATTAAAATTCCAACACAATTATAGACCTTGAAAGAACACTACCCAAATTCAAAGGATAAAATGAAAAACTCAAGATAGCTAAAACAATCCTGTATAATAAAAGAACCTCCAGAGGTATCACCATCCCTGACTTCAAGCTCTGCTGTAGAGCTATAGTAATAACAACTGCATGGTACTGGCATAAAAAAAAGACAGATGGATCAATGGAATCTAATGGAAGACCCAGATGTAAATCCACACACCTATCAAAACATGGTTTTCAACAAAGAGGCCAAAATTATACAATGGAAAAAAGAAAGCATCTTCAACAAATGATGCTGGTCCAACCGGATCTTGGCATGTAGAAGAATGCAAATAGATCCATATCTATCACCCTGCACAAAACTCAAGTCCAAGTGGATCAAAGACCTCAACATAAATCCAGTTACAGTAAGCCTGTAAAGGGAAAGTGGGAAGTAATCTTGAATGCATTGTTACAGGAGACAATTTCCTGAACAGAACACCAATAGCACAGTCACAAAGATCCACAATTAATAAATGAGATCTCACGGAATTGAAGTTTCAGTAAGGCAAAGGACACCATCAATAGGACAAAGTGGCAGCCTATGGAATGGGAAAAGATCTGCACAAACACCCAATACATTTTTACATGATTGAAAAAAATGTAAGTATTAAAAATATATACACTGAGTCTAGAGAAATGGATCTGCAGTGAACACCACTTATGGCTCTTCCAGAGCATGCAGATCTATTTCCCAGAATCCACATGGCAGTTCAGAACAATCTTAACACTATTTCCAGGGGAACTGGTGTGCTTTCCAGGCTTCCATAAGCATCAGGCACACACATGTGATGTACAGACATACATGCAAGTAAAACATTCATGTACATAAAATAAGTAAATAAAAATTTTAATATACACAGGTCAAACATTTCTGATAATATAACCAAGAAATCGATTTTAAAACAATTTCTTTACAATACCTGTAACTTTACCATTTAATAAAGATGATAACAAATTTGCATGTAAATTAGATGCCCATTTATTTTCACATAAAGAATTAAATCTTGGCTGAATGCACCATATTGCAGGCCATAGAACCCCTTCAGTGTTTCTCAGAATTAGCTGTTATTTTGATTTTATAATCATCAATGCTGAGAACGCTTCTTCACATAAATACATAACACAAGATTGTGGAAGTATATTTAAGTATTTAAGACCATTCAAAAATTACTAAAAGTTTTATTTTAGTCTCAAGCCAAAATTCTTCCATTTTTCATTAAATTAAAGTCAGCAACTAAAACAGCAATTTTTAAAATCAAGTATTCTAGTATAGAGCACTCCAAAGACACATTAATTTGATACTTCAAGACTGAAGAAGAAAAGAATGAAAATATTAAAACACATCACTTTCCATAATTAAACCATCAGTTTCTATTCAGCACAAAACTTTGTATGTACAGTGAAACACTGCTGTCCATCACATGAGATAAACTTGAAATCTGATTCACAATCATCCAAGCAGTATTTATCAGCATTACAAGGTATGATGCACGCCCAAGACATAATGCTCACATTGACTGTTCACAGGCAAAGCTCCAGTAAAGTCTTGTGACTCCACACAGGCGCGCACTGTGCAAACCACACAAATTCATTATACAAATATGCTTTTGATTTGTTTGGGGAGAGTTGTTTCACTTTTTGAAGCAGGGTCTCATTTTGTAGCCTGGCTAACCTGAAACTTGCTATACAGACCAGAGTGTTCTTGAACAAACATGAATCTGCCTGCCAGATGACTGTGTTTTAGGTGACTGTCACCAACCTGGCTGTGCATTTTGTTTTGAATTAATGTTGGATGTCTGGTGTTAGGAAGCCTGTTTCTATTGCCAACTTCCTTGCAAATTCTTCATGTTCAGCTATGTGATCTTACCTTGAGTTGTGATATTCTGTCTAAGAAGCTGCATTCTAAAGCCTGCTCACTCACAGTTCCTGGGCACAGATTTCTCATGGACCCTTTTGTAGTACACAATCAAGGACAAGAACTCTTTGTATCGTTGTCCTTGCTCTTTACCTCTCCCTTCAGTAGTGACATTAGATTCACCGTTTTTAACATTCCTGGCCCCCTCTCAGACTTTAGCTTAAGGTCCACTGATTAAGAACTTTAATCACATTTGCAGAATCTTTTAGGTCATGTAATGGATGTTGCCATCCCATAGTAACAATAGGGAGCTGAGGTCCAGCTAAACTGCAAGGTTTAGGTTTAGAGTGGGATGTCTCAGTAGGTTATCTAAAAATATCACAGTATTTAAAAGTCAGGTGAATGTTATTTGAATAAAAACAAAGCACAAGGGGTTGGACTTAAGTTTGGACTTTTAGTTGGACACAGAGTGTGTGTCTGTAAAGGTGCATCCCTGAGTACTGGGACTAGCCAGTCTAGCAAAAACAGTGAGCTCCAGGAGCAGTGTGAAATTCTGTTTCTAAAACTAAGAGATGGGCTCCACAATTCTGCATTTTGATTGGTGGTGGTTTTCTGTAATGGTCTCTGTCTATTGCAAAAAGAAGTTTCCTTATTGAGGGGTAAAGAATACATTTATTTATTGGTATAAAGAAAAAAATGTTTAGATTGTTGTTAGGGATTATGCTGGTTTAGTAAAATGGTGGCTGTCGGTTCTTCATACATGCATGTAACAAGAATTGATGAAAAAAAGGTTATGAATTTGAAAGAGAGTAAGTAGGGGCATATGTGAGGGGTTGGAGGGAAGAAAAGGAAGGGGAACTGATGTAACCATGTTATAATGTCAAAAATAAAAAAAATAAAGAAAAAAGAAAAAGCTAAGATGCTGAACAAGAGAGAATGGTACTTGATAATGATATAGGAATCATACAGACATACACATTAAATGCATAATAAAGGAAATACAATAAGAACAATATGTACATATATGTATTCTTCTAATTCACATAACTCTGGGAGCATAAAGTAAATGAATCAGTGTCAGAGGAACTGCGGTAATCTAATTCTCTTAAATAATATGCAACCTACACATTCCCTTAGGCACAGTGTAGTAACATAGCTGAGAAATCTTACTGACTTGTGCTCTGCTAGCCACTCACCACATTGTGCATTTCATTCATGTATGTTCCACAGGAAAAACAAGGCAGAAACTCAAGCCATCATCAACACTGTCTTGCTTTACACATGAAGGAAGTTAGCTCTAGAGAGTAAATTGATTTGTTTGAGATTATATGCCTAGGGGCTGGAGAGACAATTCAGTGGTTAAGAACACTTTACTTCTCTTCCAGAGGATCAGGGTGTGATTCCTCATCACCAACATGAGGGTCCACATAACTCCAATATGTAACTGCAGTTCCAACATATCTGCCACCATCGTCTGGGCTCAGTGGGCACTTTGCACATGTGATGAGAGATACACATGGAGGCAAAACACACGCACATAAAAATAATAATTAAAATGTTTAATAAAAACAGATAATTTGTCTAGTAAATAACTCAGTCTGCTTGTGTGTGCACATGCAGCATTTTCCTTATGTGGAACTCTGATGAAAAGAAGCTTCAATTATCAGAAGATGCTCTATGTTTTGAATACATCTAATTGGTGGTAAAATTATTTACCTTTAGTTTGAGTTTGTATTTTGACAAGCACTCCTGATTTGTCTAGTTCTAGCTTCTAAACAAATAGCAAACACATTTCAATGTCCCCTTTTCCTCTATATATGTGCTGAGGTGTGGGTTAGGGAGATTCAGGAATGTAGAAAGCTGGTAACTGACCCCAGTTTTCTGCATCACAAACATATGCTTTACAAATGAGCAGCATCCCAAATCCACTCATTTTGTTGTCTTAACACAGCTCATTTAAGGCTTTATAACAACAATCGACACATCCTAACCTTTTTCTCCATTCTTGCTAACCCTTACTACTACGTATTTTCCTATATGATATAAATTTTGGGACCACTAGCAATCTAATACCGTAAGATTATTTATGTGGTATAATAAAATACCAAATACTGACCAATCCTTAATATGAAAACATAAAATATTGAGTAATTTTCAAATGTGTTTTGACCAATGTAAGTCCAAATGATAATTTTTGTAAGAATTATCATTAACGTATGTATATCAGTGCTCACTAGTCAGATTATCTTACAGGTTAACATTACAACTGACAGCTTATTCACTTCATACATAAAAAAATGGATTTTACTTTCATTCTTTACCCTATATAAGTTGCTGTGATATGGTGAGAGAGAGGCCTTGGCGGGTGGAGCCAAGGTGCCCCACTGCGGGTGAGAGACAGAAACACCATGGGGACAGTCTTCAGTGGGTAGTTTTATTTTATTTGGTGGGGGGAAGACAAAGAGAAGAGAGAAAGAGAGGGAAAGAGAGAGATAGGAGGAGAGAGAGAGAGAGAGAGAGAGAGAGAGAGAGAGAGAGAGAGAGAAGGGAGTGGAGGTGCAGGCTACCTTGTGGCAAGAGGAGGAAGAGAGAGAGTGAAGGAGGAGGAGTCTTTTTTTAAAGGGAACCAGAACATAGAATGACTTCAGAACGCTGAGTAGGCCAGGGTATTATCTGCTTATTGGCCAGGATTCCAAGAAGTCCGTCTGAATGCTAACATAAGTTAGAAACATTTTCTAATCAATACTTCCTTTCAGAGAGACATTAGATGAGATATTATCTGATACTTGCTCTCCCGCTATCAATGGATTATACCAGGAAGACAGACAAATAGTATTGCAATGGTAATTCCAGCTACTTCCTAGAATCTCTCTCTCTCTCTCTCTCTCTCTCTCTCTCTCTCTCTCTCTCTCTCTCTCTTACACACACACACACACACACACACACACACAGAGACTTTGCTCAAATGCATGGGTTAAATGAAGTCCTCTGACACTGCTTAACTTTAAAGGGAATATGGAAAGCATAAGCTTTCTGTAATACCTGAAAGAAAGAAAAGTTGAGTACTGGTTATGAATAAAATATGGATGATCAGGAAGAATCAGGGTATACAGTGTAAGTATCCCCTTATTAAACATCAGACTGTGCCACGTATTCAATTACTTTAAAGTTTCTCCAGCCTGGTCCACAAAGCAAGTTCCAGGAAAGGCACAAAGCTACACAAAAGAAACCCTGTCTCGGGAAAAAAAAAAAAAAAAAAAAAAAAACACCCAAGAAAAACAATTTAAAGTTGGAAAGGTTCATTTTGACTCACAGTTTGAGAGAACAATCCACCATGGTGGAGGAATCATGGCCGTGCAAATGTGAGGCAACGGATCATGATACATCTATAGTCAGGAAGCAGAGAGCGAGGAGCACTGGAATTAAATTCACCTTACATTTCTTATTCCAGGAGGGCAGGACTCCTACCCACAAGATAGCATCACCCACTTCAGAATGGGTGATCCCTATTCTGATAAAACTTTTGTAGAAACATTCTCACACCCATATCCATACATGTATTTGGATATGTATTTCCATAGCACTTCTGGATCTTATCAAGCTGTCAGTGGAGACTAACCATCACACCTTCCTTCTCTCTGTATATTTAAGAGTTATGTCCTTGTTTATGACACCCGCAGTACCTTATGACTAATTGAGCCAACCAAAATATGTATAATCTCTAATGATTTTTGGACAACTGTTTCCCAACCATTTTCAAAATAAATCTAGTGATAGTGTTGAAATCAAGTCAAATAAATCAATGTGACTTTTTTCTTGTAAAGAAAAGGCTACAAAAATAACTGTCAATGAGGCTAAGGCTTATCATCTACCACCAAACTGCATGCCATTTTGCATTCTGGTTAACACCAAATGAGGGGTAAAACAAACTTTCCCTGAGAATGCAAATCCATTCCTTCAAAATGAAATACATTGCAAAGTCCCCGTTAAAGAAAATGAGATTTGCTGAATGCTCCTCATCTATTGCCTATGCAGTCTCCCAGCAAACTGTTTAAGAAAAATTGTAAGGAATGAATGAGCTGTCCTGATGCCTGTCACACTGCTGTGACTGTAGCATACCTTATATTTGGAAGATTACTCTGACTAGGACTTGGTAAATCATGTAAAAGAAAAGTAAAGTACTAAAAGGGATTCTGACTCTATGCTCAATGGGTGAAAAATAAAAGAAATTTGAGAGATAGATTTGTATTTTTAAGGTGCTTTTCCAAGAAAATATTCTAGTTTTAAATTGCATTTTATATACAGTGGCAATATAATTTTAGCATGTGTTTGAACCAGTCACATTGTAAAAATCCTGTAAAACATCAAAGTTTTATTTTTAAAGATATAAATGTACTTATTAAATATAGGTGATTATTAAAAGACATTTCCTAAATTGCTACCCATAAATGAACACCTCTTCTATAATGACCTGAGAAATGTGTTTAAAGCATAAACAAATATTCCAGAAAAGATTTTCTTCTTGATAATTTTAATAATTTATTTTAGGGGAAAAGTAAGTTAAAACTACAGGGACATAGTCTTTATATAACTGAGCATCATGGGTAATGCTGCTACAGATAATTTCTGTAAGGATTCAAGGGCATTTACCTGAAAATTCCAATAACATCACACAGAATTGAGAGGTTAGGGCTTTATGAAATGTTTTCCAGAAAACAATAATTAGTGTTTTGTTGAAAGGTCCAAAGTTACTATAAATCCAAGTGTTGGTTTGATAAAGACTCCATAATAGCAAGATTGTACATTATTCTCACTAGGAATGTGAGGAAAACAAAGCAAATTTGAAGAATACCTGCAGAGCTATATAAATTTTAAAGACAATCGGTCTTTTCTTGAATCTTTTCCTTACGCTTTTTTCTTGTGAGAAAGGTTCTGTAGTAACATTTGGAATTTTATACCTGTAACAGGAATTTGACACAAACTCTCTTTTTATTCTACATAAACATATATAAATCATTTATTATACAAAAGATTTTCCTGAGACCATTTTTGTAGTGCAGATGGAATTCTCTTCAAGACAATGTCTACAGTTAATGTTGAGTGAAATTCACATGATGCATAAGTAAAGGCAGTATTATTTCAGGCTTTGTTATAAAATTTTAAAACATCATGCATCTTATTGGAAAATTCACTCAGAAGAAATCACTTTACTGTGGGGAAGAGATTTTTTCACTCTCTTTCAATGAATAAAGGGGAGAGATAAAAATAGAAGAAACCCAAACAGTGTTTTCTGGGTTTAGGGGTTTTGTTTTTAATGCATGTTTTTATACTCTTGTGAATAGCCAATCCTATTCATTGAAAATTCCTTTTTGTTGTTCACTGACTTTTACCAGAAGCATGTCTAATGGCTCTTAGATTTGTTCAAGAATTTCTGCATTTTAGATAATTATGATCAGATCAATGTCTTATTTAATTTGTACTTATTGGTGAAAAAATAATTGTGACACAGGCATTATCCCACCATTAACTTATTTTCCTACAAAAGAATATCAGTTATGCTTCACTTATGAGGTATCTTTTGTCTTTATAGATGGTGTGTATTAAATATGTGCCTTAAGAATTGTGTCATGGTTTCCCCTAAATTTTCAAAAATTTGTGTGTCATCATTAGAAAAAAAATAAGTCTGTTTGGAATGTATATGCTGGACTTTATATGATAAACGTGCTTTACGGGCTAAATTTCTATTACATCCATTTTTCAAGAGGAGTTGAATGGCACTTGTAATACTTTGGGGCTCATCAAAATTAAGTATAAGCAGTCAGACATAGTGACTCACAACTGTAATCCACATTTGGAAGACTGAGGCAGGAAAATTGCTGTGAGGCCAATTTGAGTTAAAGAAACAGTCCAAAAAGAAATTCAAAACATGCACACAAAAACAGTAAAGGGATGTGTGTATTATAGTTTTCAGTGTAGTATTTTTATGGGACTTCTGAGGGTATGATGGAGTGGATCTCTGGTTCTTTTGCCTGCTCTTGGGGCTTCTGCTGGGTTGCTGTCCAGCCTCGATGTAACAGCTTCTCTTTCATGTTATTATATTTTATTTTGTCATGTTTGGCTGTTAACACCTAAAAGCCTGGGTTGTTTTTTTTTTTTTTTAATTTTTGTTGGTTTTTTTTTTTTTTTTTTTTTTTTTTAATTAGAGACAGAAAGGGAGTAGATTTAGAGGGGAAGTAAGGGGAGGGGTAGAGGGAGGGGAAACTGAAATTGAGATATATTGTATGAGAAAATAAGCTATTTTCAATAAAAGAAAAAAGATTAAAATGAAACAATAAAAGGGGAAATAACTGATATGATAAGTGGTATACCTGAGTAAACAATTGTGTTTTAAACATTTTTCTCCACATTGTTACACTGCAAGATATAAAGTTTATGCTGTCACTAAACATGTGAGAACACACACACACATTTTGACTGAAATGTGAGTATCCACACATGCACACACACACACACACACACACACACACACACACACACACACGCATACAAAACCCAACTTTCATAAAGCAAGACTAATGCTGCTGTGTTGCAATGTCATGCGATGAATTTCTACTCTAAAGATTAAGAAAAAGAATTGCACCATCCTACACAAATTTGCATCCAGATACCTGTAACTCCCTGTATCCATCATAATTAAGAGAACCTGGTAAGCAATGCAGAGCTCTTGCATATCTCATGCTATCACTGACAGCACAGCATCCTTGCAGATTACACTGTCAATCACAATACACATCTAGGGCAAGAAACCCATTTTCTACAGTGGCCCTGTCAATGAGCAAATTTGGGTAAGTATTTATGAGCTACAAAGGCCAGGTGGAAGCTGAGTTGTAGGAGACTGTGAATTTAATTAGGTCAAACACAGTAGGACTCATTAAATCCCATTCTCTTCATGTAATATCATATTCTAGGAGAAGGCAACCTACCTTCTTCATGGTCTGGGTATCACAATCATTATTTTAATTAAGAAAAGTTAAGGCTAATATCACTTGATTTTTCAATTACAGTAAAGCTGATATGTCACTGTCTATCAAACTTGGAGGTGGAGTTTCTGAGGAGCAGCCAGCAGCTTCCTAGAGAGACAGTCAGAATCTGGAAAACAAATGCTGAAAAAAACAACCCTCCCCCATTTTAGTATAATAGTATCACATTTTTTGTTACGTTTTGATTTTATCAATTCTTTTCATCAATGGATTATATTTGCCTGGAACTCCAAACTCCAAACAAACCTTCCTAATATAGTCAGTTAACTTGTAGATAAAACATTGGTTTTTATTACTCCAACTTGCTAGCTTTACATCAAGGCCCAAGCTATGCACCTCACTAAGGAAGAGTATGTGTGCTTTCACTGTTTGTTCGTTTGTTTGTTTGTTTTTCCCTTCACATTTCATTCTCCCTGAGTACCATGCCCTAGAGTTCTGACAGGATGGGTAGTTGTGTATACCTCTGAGGTCCACAGTACATTTCT
>CABHPP010111336.1:0-18516 GCA_902168425.1 Peromyscus attwateri | reverse complement strand
GGTATGGCTAACAATGGGTCTAGAAAGGCTTCATGGCTAATCGGAGCAGGAGGCAAAGGGAACAGTGCAGGCAGAGTCTGAGAAGCAGGATACCACAATATACTGTATTCCTTTGACAAGCATTCATGTAACACTCAATGGACAATAGGCATTGTGGTAAGGGGTTAGCAAACTCTTGGCCCTAATAGCAAATGGGGCCCACTGCCTGATGTGTAAATAAAGTTTTATTGAAATGTGTATGCCTGCATTGGTTGACTTTTCATCCCTCTGACTAGATGCCAGAGGAAACAACTCAAAGGAGGAAGGTTACCTTGGCTCGCAGTTTGAGGTGTTCCAGTCTAGGTTAGCAGGCTCCATTGTTTCTGGACCGGGGTGGGGCAGATCATCACCATGGAAGGGAGTGGAGGAGAAAAGCTGATAACTTCCTAGTAACCAGGAGCAAAGAGGAGGCCAGGGCTCAGATATACCCTTCAAAGGTATGTCCTCAGGGCCCTGCTTCTTCCAGTGGGGCCTCACATCCTAAGTACTTCCTGCGACTTCCCAAAGAGCACCAGAGCTGGGGACCAAGGCTTCCACACATGACCTGTGGAGGAACATTTCATATTGAAGCTATAATCACGCCTATTTTTTAAAAAAATATATTATCTATGACTACTTTGAGACTATGATAATAGCAAAACTGAAACATTGTGACCAAGTTGGCCTACCATGCCTAAAATAGTTAGTCTGGCCTGTTTTGGAAAACCTTGTCATCTTGCTCTAAGAGCTTTATGAACATGGACTCATCGAATGCAAACCATGGCCCTGCTATGCAGGTGTAGATCTTCTACCCATTTTACAGATGAAGAAACCCAGGCTGCATCAGATAATATACCTGAGACCACACTTAAGCCACACCGGATGTAGGAGATGGGGTATGAGCTCAGGCTTCCAGACTCAGAGTCTCTGGAGGCTCAGTGTTATGCTGAGCCAGTCGAGGAATGGAAGCCATGCTTGAGTGCTGGTCCCACAAGGCTTCCTCGACCTCACCAGCTTTGTGACCAGGGCGGTGCTTCTAAAGGCCTTGTCTCAACAGGAACATGGCTATTCAGGGATCAGCCTGCTCGATGCAGATACTCGGTCCCTCTGGGCCACTGACTCTCTAGGCAGTTCTTAGAGACAACACAGAAATGCTGTGGTTCCCAAAGGCTTTACTGGAGTTCCTAACTTAGCTTTTTGCTCAGTGTTTGTGGTTATCAAAGGCTATAGTTTGTGTCCTGCCTCAGATCATAAATGCTTCAAAGCCCTGCCTGTGCCTTTCCCCACGTGTGTTGTGTCAGAGAGCATGACTCCTTGATGTTCAGAAGACTCTGGGCCCACCTTTCCTGTGGACAGGAGCTCTAGAAATAGGTGCTCCCACAGGGACCTTGGCACAAGCAGCCATCGTGTGCCAAAGGGTGGGTACCTGAAGCAACTATCTCTCTGTGTTCCCCAGCACTTGCCATTCCTCTCCCCCACAGTGGCTCCCTTGGTGCCTTGCCTCTCCCTGTGTGAGCTACTGAGCAGGACCAGAAGCAGCCCTCGCCAGTGACATAGACCTCTGTGGGAATATAAATGTATCACGCCCCTCCCCAAGGGTGCAGTTCTGGAAGACTTCACCCTACACTGGCCCTGCCCATGGAACTTCGCTGGAGATGTCCCTAAGCTGTGCTTTCCAGTACGGTAGACACCAGCCGTATGTGGAGATGTGACAAGGGTGACTGAGGAACTGAGTTTCTTGTTTGCATATTTTGTTGAGATAGGGGCTCACTATGTAACCCTGGCTGGATTGGAACTCATACATACATGACATGCATGTGGAGGTCAGAGGTCAAAAGATAACTTGCAGGAGTTGGTTTTCTAGGCAGACCACATGGGTCTCAGGTATCGAACTTGTGTTGTCAGGTTTTTTTTTTTTTTTCCCAGGTATATTTGTGCTCTGAGCCATCTCATAGGTCTCAGAACTGGATATTTTTCAAGTGTTTCATTTGGTCTTGTCTCCCAGAGGTCCCCCGTGTGGCTGAGCCTTGATCATTTGCAGCCATGTCCCGACTATTAACAAGCCCTGCATGGGCTTCTCTGCCCTCCATTTCTATCTCCTGTTCTGTTTTCTAGCCTAGGAAAGCCATCCAAAAAACTACTCATTCACACCATATGAAACTTCCATTCCTGAAGCCTAAAAATAGCTGAATGTCAATACTTCATAATTCAATTTATAATGATATTCTCATCTTGTCCTCATCTAGGGGAATTCAATCTAGCCTGGTGTTGAGGGTTGTGTTTGCCTGTGTGTGCAAGCCATAGGTGGGTAGTTGAAATTCTTCCATGCACAGCCAGAGTTCTAACCTCAGCTCTCTGTGTGACTGTGTGGCTTTGGGATACTTTTCTGTGTCCCAGTTCTCAGGAACAAGAGTCCTACCCACACCCCAGCCTGGTGACTGCCCTGCCTGCCTTAAAGAATGGTGGGGAGGAACAAGGTCGCTCATAGGTCGGTCTGTTAGTGACAGACAAGCCAGAACCAGTGAGAATGGAATGACCCACAGGGGGACCCTCCGGGTAGTGTCAGTCAGCTGCTTTCTCTCTGGGTACAGGAAGCCCCTGCATAACTCAGAGAATGCAGTGTGCATGTTTAATGCCACAGGCCTGGCTTTCCTGTCTCCCTTTACCCAGGACAGGGTGTCCTGTCTTCATCATCTGGTCCTTTTAGCAGAAAATACATGGCAGCTAGCATGAGCTCCCCATTAAGAACTGGAGTCAGTTTCCCCAGCCTGCAGTTTCAAAGGAGTGGGATGATTTGGTCTGTAGCTGCTCAGGGGCCTCACATTCATCTCCCTTGTCCACAGAGTCAGCTGACAGCTCTTTAAGATGGTGATTATGAAGCCCTTAAAAGGTAGCAGTGCTTTTGGAATCACATCGGGGTTGAGGGTGGGCTACGTTCAGCATTTGCACTGACGTGAAGGAATACCGAAGAAGAGCTGTCATAAGGACAGACAGATTTGGGTTCATGGTTGCAGAGCTTTGAGTGCAGCATGGCAGGGAGGGAGGAGAGGAGCAGGGTGGCTCACACCATGGTGGTCAGGAAGCAGTTAAAGGGAGCACAAAACAAGAGGAGGCCAGAGCAAGATACTGTCTCCAAGGACACCCACCCCAGTGGCCTACTTCCTCTGAGTAGGTCCCCCATCCTACCTCTCAATATGATGTCATATCATAAATCGATCCATTACAACAGTGCCTTGAGGATCTAATTGTCATAGAGGTACCCTCCCAGGTACAGCCAGAAGGGTTCTTTACCCACTACCTAAGTGTCTCTCAATCAATCTCATTGACAGTAAAGATTAACCACCAAAGGGCTGTGACATTTCAGTCCCTTCCTACCTCCTGGGTTTCTTAGGCACTTAGTATTTATTTACCTATGTGCTTGTTCATGGATTTGTCCATGTGCATGTGTCTGTTTGCATGTACTTGTGTACGTGTGTGTGTAGAAGACTGAGGTCAACACTGGTGTCTCCCTTATCCTCTTTCAACCTTACTTTTGAGACACGGTCTCTCACTGAACTTGGAGTTCACCAATTAGTGTAGACTGGCTGTAGAGGAAGCTGCTGGGACCACCATCTCTGCAGGTGGGTCTGGCTCTGGAAACAGCCGCGTTTTCCTTCAGTCTCCTTTCCTCAGTAGACTCTGCACTTGCATTTGTAAGGGGTTTTGCTAATTGTGAGGAGTACAGTGCTGATCAAGATATCCTCTGTCCTCACTCATGGGGCAAGGGACAGCATCAGAACGTGAAGGAGGAAAAAGACGTGTGAACACATGCTTCCTGATCATCGCACGGTCCGAGAAGATAGAATAGATTGATGGGAGAGAACAGTGAGGGTGGAGATACAAGCTCCTTTAGAAAGGGAAGGTCTCAGAGGGCACTGGGAGATGTGACAGATGAGAAAATGATGATATTTCTTTCTAGGGTCCTGAGAGAAAGTCTGTCAGATGGGACTAGTACCCACACAAAAGCCTTGGGCATGGGTGGGAACAAGGAAAGCAAATTCAGACAGACATAGCTGAAACCCAGTGAGAACCATATCGTAGGCTCTGACACCCTAACTCCCCTCGGTTTGTTTCATGCAGGCTCCTCTTGCCTAGGTGAGTGAGTGGGTGGTAAAGACCCTTATCCTAAGCCATGCTCCATTCAACCGGGGTGCTAGGCAGGTGGCTGGAAGCTGGCTTTCTGCCTCCTGAAGCCACATCAGAATTTTTGCACTGTAGCTGAGATGCCCAGGAAGACAGCAGATTGCTTCTGTTCAGTCCATCAGCCACACAAAAGCCCCAGATCAAAGAGCATGGGCTTAATTTATTTTGTTTATTTTTCAGAGGAAATAGTGCTTCCTTGGACTGAAAGCTCTGAAGACTAAAAGCTGAATGGAGAGGGGGAGCTTGGATTAAATGAATGGGCCAGCTCTCTCTGACCCAGTTTCCACCCAGTGCCACAGCAGTAAGGGGGGAGGGACCCATTCTGCTGTGTCTGCTCTGGCCCAGGGGCAGTCACTTCCCAGCCTGTTCTTTCACAGAGAATGAGCCTTCTGCACAATCAGGCTTCATGGAAATGCCCTTGAAGGTAGCTTGTGAGGATGGCAGGATGGAATTAGTGTGGCAGCTTGTACCTGCCTGATGCTACCCTGTCAGCTTGGCTTGGAGGAGAGGTACAAATCTAGGTAAAGCCGCCCCTCCACCCCCCTCCCCGGATTTTATAGGAACTCACTAAATGGGATTGCAAAGAAACACCCTCAGTGGGGGAATTATGGGCACTGGTTAGGGAGACCTGGGAACATTACTACTTACCACACTGGCCAGTTTAGTGCCACGATTATTATCAAGTGGGAGCTGGTCTGATAGTCCCACTTCTAGGAGTCCCAAATTCAAGTTCCGGCTCCACCTTTCATTCGCTGTGTGACCTGATGCACTTACCCCGCTTTTATTCCCACTCACATAGAGGCACCAGCTTACCTCACATTCTTACCTCTGAATTAAGGCTAATGACACCTGCCTGTACCTCCTCCCTAGGGTGGTGTGAAGTTCAGAAGCTGTACGTGGTTGCAAAGCCAAGCCTGGAGTGTTGCAGATACCTAAGGAATAAGTCTTTGTTTAAACAAAAGATGTGTTGAAACAAAAGAAGCCAAAGCCTCTGGGTTGTTCTAATCCCTAGGACAGTGGTTCTCAACCTGTGGGTCACAGCCCCTTTGGGGGTTAAATGACCCTTTCACAGAGGTCGCCAAAGACCATCGGAAATATCAGATATTTACATTATGCTTCATAACAGTAGCAAAATTACAGTTGTGAAGTAGGAACAAAAATAATTTTATGGTCGGGGTCACCACAGCATGAGGACCTGTATTAAAGGGTTGCAGCATTAGAGAGGTTGAGGACCACTGCCCTTGGACGACATGGTATGAAGGACAACATGATGGCAGGTGACAAGGTGTGTAGGCAGACTGCTGCAGGGTGCTCGTAGTGGCTCCCTCTCCCCTGGTCTGGACAGTTCTCTTGGGTTTCCTCTTTGCAAGGAGATCCATAGGAAAGACAGATTGTGTTTGCTCCTGTCTACACAGTATGGCTGATTGAGAAACACAGCCTTGAGATGCTTGGGCCTGCCTATGGAGTTCTTGCTTCTCTAGATTACCATAGGCCTAATAAGACCTTAAAAGAGAACGTCACCCAAGAGGAGTGGGAGTGCCTTCCAACTCAGGAAGGCAGCCTGAGTGTTCTCCACTAATTAAAGAATTAAGTCACTAATTCACCGCTGAAGAAAGAACAGGAGGAGAAAGGACAGCAGAGGGAGGAAACCACATCTATAGATAGTAGTCACTAATAAACTGACTTTGATAGGCAGAACTTTAGCCATGAGGACTGGGAATGGTCTGGGAGTAGATGAAAAGAGACCCTGGAATTTGTTGAAACACACTCAACTAAGACCAGTGAAAATGGCCAAGGATGTCAGTGACTTTGGAAAGTTATAGGTATGGTGTTGGAAGATTAGTGAGGTGGGTAGCACCACTCTTGGAATGGGTGACACTGTTAGTGACTAGGATGACTGCAATAACAACAACAGCAACATCAACAATAATGATAATAATAGCAACAATAATACCAACAATAACAACAACAGCAATAACAACAACAACAGAGCAGTCTTTTGCATGGAGCTGGAGAATTGCTTTAAAGTGCATTTGTGGGGCTGGAGGGACTCTGTGTTGCAGGGTCTTGAACCATAATGTAAGAGTTATCATGAGTTAAGGAGTATTTGTTTGTTTAGACAGTCTCATGTAGTAGCCCAGGCTGGCCTGTCACTCACTCTTGCTCAGGCTGACCTCAGACTTGCAGATCTTCCTACCTCAGCCTCTCGGGAGGGAGCCTTTGCATATCTTTTCCAGTCATGCGTTGGGTCTTCTCTGCTTCTTTGCGCACTTAGTGAGTCTTGGCCGGATGCCAGACATTGAGAATTTTACCAATTTGGGTGCTGGATAGTTTAGTACTCCTATAAATATGCTTGGGCATTTTTGTTCTGGGACACTGCAGTTGGGCTGTGTGGGAACAGGTTGATCCTCTGTGGTTTTTGCCATTTTTACAGTTTGATCCTCTGGGATTTTTTTCTTTCTTTTTTTTTCTTTCTTTTGGATGGCAAGAGAGCACCTTAACCTAAGACTTCCTTTTCAGACCACAGAAGCTGCACGAATCTGAGGATGTGACCTGGTGCCCTGGGAGTTTGGAGGTTTCCCTGGTGACGGGAACAGAGACTGTTCCCAGCCCATTGTGAGTTCTGGGATTCACTCTACTCTGCCTGTGGTAGTCGTCACATATGCCTGCGCTGATGATATTTAGTTGAAGGCTTGGGTCCGGATGTCATCTCCAGCCTGTTGCCCAGGCTGCCCTGCTTTCTGGTGCTCTTGCCTGAAAACCTTATCCTCCTTGGCCCTTCTGGAATCCCTCCCTCTCACCAGCTCAGCGATGAGAAGCCAGGGCCCTTTCGTCTCTTTGTGCTGTGGTCTGGACATTGTTAGGTGGGAAGTGGGTGCAACTCACTCAGGGATTGCTGGCCTGCCCGGTCTGAGTTCTCAGGGTCTAAAGTTTGTTCCAAATGTGTTTTCATCTATTGTTTTCCACTGTGTGAGGGAGGAGGGTGGGCCTGGCCCCTGCTGCCTCCTTTGCAGAGTGCTTGGCTTGTAGGAGAAGCCTTTCCAATCTTTCCATGCCGGAGCTGCTTGCACCTGGTCTTGTCTTAGTGGGTGTGGGAATCTAGGCTCTGAAAGAGTCATTCTGATGACCCTGGGCCTTATCTCAAAAATGCTGTTTGATTGAATTGCTAAGCTCAATGCTTGGGGATCCCAAGCAATGAAAGTAAGTAATGGTCACAGGGGTCAGCCTGAGCTGGGGTTACACATGGGACAAAGCAAGATTAGCAGTTATTATGTGATCTAGGTAAACCTATGTGTGTGGGTCCTTTACCAGGACTTCCTTAAATTGTGACAATAGGTGATTTGATGTGTAACAGAACTGTCCCTAGGGACCAGCTTTGCCTTTGTGCCAGCGTTTGCCCTCACAGTGGCTCTACCACATAGGCCTCAGCATTCTGTTCTCTAGGCGGGATTACAGAATCTTCCCAAATCTAAGGTCTGAGTCCCTCTTCTCAAAAGATGCTCTGGTGTCCAGCATCTTCATCAGCATCCCAGTTAGGGTACTCCCGAGAGCAAAATGAAGGGAAGAGATACTTCAGTTGGTAAAGAGCTTGCTGTGTAGGCATGAGGAGCTGAGTTCAACCCCCAGAACCCACACCAAAAATGGTAGTGGTGGTGGCATACATTTGTAAACCCAGTCCCAGGGGATGCTGAGATAGGAAGATTCCTGGGCTCAGTGGCTGGCCAGCTTACCTTGCTTGTCAAGCTCCAGGCTACTGAGACACCCTATCTCAAAACAAGGTGAACCTGTCCTGAAGGAAGATACCCAAGGTTGACCTCTGGCCTCTGGCTGCATGCTCAAACAGGTGTACACGCACACTCACATGAACCTGCATACACATGAATATACACAAATACACAAAGATGAGATGCTTTGCAATTTCTGAGTGAGAACCATGGATAAGTCACTTTTAGAAGGGAAATTGGAGGTTACTTGGGCTCAATGGAAGCCCAAGGCTAATAGGTCTACTTCTTAGGGTCAGACACAAGCTTCCTTGACAAGGTTCCTCAACTCCCACTTAAAAAAGGAACTTTCCTCTGTGTTCTGAAGTGTATAATTATCTCAGTTGCTGCATACAACCTTGTTGATTATAAATAGATTGTCACCTCGCCTCTTCATCACCACCCAATATGTCTTTCATGCTCAATTAGATGAACCCACTTAGTGAATTTTCTAATCAGTTTTGCAAAAGTTAATCCCTGAGCCCACCTAAGAAAAGAACTCTAGTAGCATCCTTCTATGCTTCATCTTCCCAGTCCCAGCCTCACTGCCCCTACTTAATGAATCTCTCTCTATGTGATTGGTCATCCTGCATCCCAGTGTAGGGTCCCACACATAGTTTGGTATGACCATGAAGTTATAAGAGGTCTTAATGTAGTTTCACACGGGACCAGGACTGTACTGTCTGGGAGTAGAGAAAGAGGCAAGAAAACTGGAATCTGGTAATGCCTCCCTGCCTCCCTTCTTGTGGGCAGTTATGGGTGAGAGAAGGACACTGTCTTGTCGAGAGGGCTCCTGAAGTGCCAGCTCGTGTCTAAGGCAGGGAAGATCATTGGGCAAATACAGGCTGTTTGCTTCCTCCTACTTTTGTAAGTACAGTTGAGGCTAAGGGAAGGAGATACAAACTAAGAACTCCTTAGGAGAATGCTTGCTAGACTTAGTTTCTGGCGGTGAGAGTCGCAGAAATTTCCAACTCATTTTATGATCTGTAGATGTGTTTCCTGTGGCTTTGAGCTATACGGGCAGGTAGGTCCCTTGGAATATAGATGCCTTTATCTAGCTGTGTCCGACAGCTTTTCCCACTGAGTGGGAGAGGTCATACCTGGACATACAGTCCACGAATAGTGCTGATTGCCTATGTGCACACCTGTCCTATATTGAATGTATCTCGATTTCAAACCCAGTTCATGGACCAGCCCCTCTGGAAGTCATTTTTTGTGTTCTTCACTGGGAGTTCCCTTCCCCCAAACCCCAGCTGTCCACCCTTTCTCCATGACTCTTGTGGCCAGGGCTCTGGTCATTTCTTACCTGGGGTCTGAGTTTCCTCTCTGCCTGTTTACCTCCTGCTTGGACTGTCCCTCTTTGGGGGACAGTGTCCAGGCCGGGGTCCTCTCTTTGACCCTGTAGTACATCATCATGACTTCTCACTGGTAGACAGATCACCTGCAGGGGGACAAGGTTCCTCTTATTATCTGCCCAGGGTACACTGGACATTGTATTGCTATGAATGAAAGAGTAAGGTTGTTCCCTGTCTTAATTTTGGGAGCTCTGTGCCAGACTCACTTTGTATCTCACAAGTCTAGGGCTAAGGAAGTATGTCTTCAGCTTGAATTCTAGCCAAGCCAGTCAGGGTTGGGTCTGCTGGTTTTTGCTGGCCCTTTGTAGTGGATGCGTGGGGCCCTTGTGTCTCTGGACTTGAGACAGTATGATCTTTGGTGATTCTGAGGGTAGATAAAACCAGGAAAACAAACAAACAAACAAAAAAACATCTTTCCAAGGTGATTATTAGAGACAGATACTCCTTATACTAACAATAGCTTAAAGTTTGAACAAGCCTTTTAATGATGATATAATTATGTGTTTATTGTAAGACACATTGAAAATACAAAAAAAATTATATATAAAACCAATGCCATCTGTCATTCTGCAGTCACCAATCATAGCTGGGTGTGTTTTATTATGTAACAAAAGTTCCTTTGAAAAACATGAGTAGACCATATTATATAAAACTTTCAAAACTTATTTATTAAAAAAACAAAGTAGTTCATGTGATAAATAGCCAAATGATCAATAAACATATAAACAGTGAACAAAAGTTGTCTCTCTCACCTGTGTCCTAGCCTTCAACCCTCTCTGCAGGCATACCTCTTTTTTGTACATTCTGTGTATTCTTCTGGGGAAGGGGCGTATGTGCCAACGTGTGTATGCACCAACACTTAGTGCGTTTGTTACCTCTATTTATGTAGTTTGGCTTTGAGGCTCTTAACCAAGGTTCCATGCACACTAGGTAGGAGATCACTACTGAGCTTCATCTTCTACTTGGTGTGTGTGTATGTGTGTGTGTGTGTGTGTGTGTATGTGTACACATGCGCGCATGGGCGCGTGCATATGTACCTGTGCATATGAAAGCCAGAAGAGGATGTTAGGTGTCTTCCTCAATCCCTCTCTGTCTTATTCCTACAAGGTAGAGTCTGTCTCCCTCTGAACTAGAAGTTACCCCTTTCAGTTAGGCTAGTTGGCTATGGAGCTCCCAGGACCTGCCTGTCTCTACCCACCAATCATGTCATTACTAGCCATACATGCCCATGCTTGGCTTTTTGACATGGGCACTGGAAATTTGAACTCAGGTCCTCCTGTTTGCATAGCAAGTGCTCTTACCCCTCTTACCCACTGAGCCATCCTCTTAGCCCCTACTTACTTTGAAACAGAGAAGCCTGTAATGATCACCCCACCCCGTTGCTACTATTTCAAAAAAGTCTTTAAGAATGATCAGTACCCCATCCCCACCACTGTCAATCACAAGTATGTCCCATCCTCTTTTTTTTTGTTGTTGTTGTTGTTGGACATTGAAGTTTTTTCATTTTGTTTTTAAAAGCATGTTTTCATAATGTTACTAAGTAGCATTTCAGGCAGGATTGAGACACTTTGCGCACACACACACACACACACACACACACACACACACGCACACACACCCTCCTTTGTCCACCTCTGCTTTATTTTTCAGGATAGATTTCTAGAAAGGCAAGTCTCATGGCAAAGGATAGAAACTTCACTGCTGTGGGTGGATGCTGTCAAACTGTGACACGTTTTTCTGGAGAACAGGGCTATTTCTCTTACCTCTGAATTATTTCAGTTGTTTTGAAGCTTTATGGAATTGTGTAGGGAAGCATGTCCCTGCTGTTACAAAACATTCGAGTAATATGGAGGCATATAAGAGGAAGGGAGACGCCTCCTTTCTCCCCAGAAATAACACAGCTTAGAGCCCAAGCAGGAACCAGAGAGCCAAGAGTTCAAGGTCAGATGTGGCTGCTCCTCTTTGTTACTCTGGGTTAGTCAACTGTTCATCCAGCCGTGGTCCTCTCCTTCCTGAAGTAAACATCCATACACTTGCTCCTTTGTTCTGAGGATAAAATGAGTGTGGACAGAGGGCCTGGTCCCTGTACTCTCATCGTTGGCTAACCAGTTGCCTGTACTATAATGTGCAGTCTTCAGACTCAGATTGAAATTGTGCTAGGAAACAATCCTCTTTCTTACAGATGCCAGTTTTTCTCTGCAAGATCACTTTAAGATATGAGTCAACTTGGGAACTCTGAATAACACGGGGAGTAGGATGGAGGGAGCAAGACACTGGGAAAGCATGGTCTGCAGAATCAACTAAGCAGGGCTCACAGGCCTGAAGCAGCAATGGCAGAGCCTGCATGGGTCTGTGCTAGGTCCTCTACGTGTATGGTATGGTTGTTGACTTGGTGTTTTTGTTTTTGTTTTTTTTGGTGGTAGGGGGGACTCCTGACAGTGGGAATGGGGTATCTCTGAAAAAGAAAAGATTTTTAAAAAGCAAGTTATGAGCCAATAGCAGCACCATAGTGTGAGCTCCCAAAAGTCGGCGTTCTTTCCAGCAGAGCCAAAGTCTATGAGCTTTGCTTTATGTCCTGTCTCTTTAGATGGTTAGCCAGCTTATGGGCTCTAGGTAAACCTGTGAGTCGTCCACCTCTGCTTTTCCTACCTCTTTGACAAGCTAGCTTTTTGTCTGCCCTATGGGGACAGATATATCCTGTATTGCTTGCTATTCCTAAGAACTTTGAGCTCAGGACAAAGAGACTCAGGCGTGATAAATCCCAGTTGGACGGGCACTTGTTAAGTGGCCCTTTGAAACAATAGCATGCTCAAGACTCTGAGCATGATACACCCTGAGCCCTACTGTGGATCTGTTCTCAGCTCTGCAGCCATCCTTAGTAGTCCTAGGGCTTGGGTTGTTTTAATGGCAGCTTTGTCTATAACCTTTTAGTATTTACAATACTGTCATGCCGTCCTGGGTTGGTGCTGTGATCAGCCGTGCTGTTTGCCACTGAAGAAATACCACTGAAGCTAGCCTTCCAGGGAATAAAGGGCTAGGCTGTCACTCTAGACAACGAGGTACCAGGAAGCCACTGTTCTGGATCCTAGGATCAGAGACATCCTATAGGAAGTGTCTCCCCCATGTGGCTTTCATGCTTTGGGATTCCTGGGGAGCCAGAGAGGCAGGAGCTTTATGGCATCCATGTCCCTGGCCTCTTGGCACTTTATCTCCCCCCAACAAGAGATGTCTGTGTGCTTATCAAAGGTCAGTTGAGAATCATTTGTGGGTGAAACAAGGGGCTGGGTGTGGTGCATACCAAATTTTCCAGAAACACATGCTGTTCATTAGGGGTCATTACCCGAGAGGCAGAGGTAGCAGTACCCAGAGGTATCCCCGAGGTGAATTCTCCCAATAACATTGATATTTGGGGGCTAAAGTCTCTAGGCCTCTGTACCCTTCTTCAGCCACTCACCCGGTCCTCTGTCCCAGGACTATGACTGTGAGTGAAGCCACTCTCTGGCCGAGCCTGACACCGGAGAGTAACTTCTGGGGGCTGTCTGCTGACTTTCGGCTGAAACTGGGCCACAGATCCTCGGGTAGGGGATGGGGCCTGCTCATGTCCATGGCACACTTTGCCACAGGATCCTGTGGTCTATCTGAGCCTGAAGACAAGGTTCAGGAGACAAGAAGACAGACAAGAAGGCAGGGGAAAACTTCCCGATGGACAGAGCGGTTGAGCGGAGCTGTGTAGGTGGGAAAGAGCAGAGAATCGTGAACCAGCATAGGAAGCATTACAGAGCAGACGGATTGGAAGGCTGTCCCATTGGGGGATTGCCAGAGCCACTTCCTTTGATACCATGATTAGTTTGCCTTCCAGATAGCCTCTGAAGTCTGTTGTCCTTGACCCTTGATGGAAACTGAATCAACCTGTGTGACGCACCTTCCATGTGACCTAGAGTGACCCTCATATGCTGTCCTCCAACTAACTTGTCTTGGACAGTTGGACATATCATCTGCTTCTTCTCACAGAGTCTGGCTTTCTAAGACATGACATCTTCTAGAGAAGGATGGGGTGACTTAGCTCAGGTGACCAGGGCCTTTAGAACTCTGTAGGCTCCAGCTACTCATTTCTCTTCAGAAGTGGACACAGGGAATTTGAGGGTAACATATCCATGGTCCTAAGCTTGGAGAGGCCACATGGTCCCCATGGCTGGCATCTGGACCCCTCCCTTTGCTGGGGATCATACAGCCACACAGGTGATGAAGGGCTGGCCTGAAAGGCACATCCTCCAAACACTTTATGGCTCTCATGTCTTCATAAGCAGTGGCCATTCTGCTCCACCAGATGCCAAGATTTGTTTTTCAGGTTCTCTGGACATCAGAAGTGCCAAGGACATAGGAAACAGAGGCTTCACCCCCTGGGGCAGATAATGTGGATCCTGCCTTCAGCCTCACTCAGTGTCTGCCCCTTTTCCCCCCTGGCTCCCATTCATTTCCACTGCCTGGATTCCTCTTGCTCTCTAGCCCATAATGTCTCTTGCCAGACATGGGCCACACCTTGAGTTCCTGTCCCTTGCAGCTAGGTTTCCTCTGTATGTCCTCAGAGGCCCTGGCTTGACTGTCATCGTGGTATTTGGGGATGTGACGAAGGAGGAGGGATAGAGTGACCCCACAGGCTGGCCTTCCTGAGCCTTGACTGATGTCCCTGGTGACATCTGTGGACAGTAAGCAGGTTCCTGGTGTGATTGAATTTCCTGTTATTCAAGATCAGCACTCCCCCAGCCAGGTGGCTGGCTGCTAACTGCCTGCTTGTACCTGGGTGGGGGCTGGGCTTTGGGATTTTTTTCTTCATTCCCTTTCTCTGAATGCGGAGTCCTATCAGGAAATCTTAAAGGCTGCAAAAAGTATTCCTCTACCCTAAGTGCTTGGTGGTGGAGATTCTCTTAATAGACGCTGAGGGAATGGCTCAGCCAGTAAAGTATTTGCTGTGTAAACATTAGGACCTGAATTCAATCCCAGGCACCCATGTAGAAATCTGGGCATAGTGGCAGGCATGTAATCCCAGCACTAGGGAAGCAGAGACAAGATCCGGTGGCTAGTGCACTCACCAGCAAACGTAGCCTAATCAGTGAGCCCCAGGTGTCAGTGAGGAGATTAGTATCAAAAACACAAGGTGGATAGATCCCGAGAAATGATAATCAAGGCTGACATGCATGCACACCTGCATATGAAACACACACATACGCACACACATGACACTCAATAAATGTGAGATGCTGAAATTGCTCTGTGCGATACACACTGCCAGTGACCCTTCTCACTTTTCAAGGGCGGGCCGGCCCCCTTTTCTCCTCCAGCAGGGCTGGCCCCAGCCTTGATCCTGGTCTGAAGGGAGGAACTCTGTGTTTGTTTCTACCCTTGCTTGGTGGAGCATTCCCTGCCTTAGAAGGCTGCCTAGCTGATCCCAGGGCCTATTAGGACAAGAATCCTAAGCTGTGGGGACGCCTGGGCAGTGTAGGGGTGACATCCGAAGTGCCGAGAGCCTGGGATTGAGTATTTGAACGCCGATGCCTCTCAGCATAGTGGACACGCGAGGCGTAGTGGACGACATCCTGGTATTTACAGCTCACACATCCATGGGTAGGACAGTGAATATCGTTGCCAGGTGGCAAATTAAGGGGCGCTCCAAGTCAGCTAGCAGGTGCAGCTTCATTATTAATTCCAATCACAGTGATTAGTTGCTATTTAGGGATCTGGCTGCTTGGTCACCTCCACTGTACTTCATCTGCTGCCTGCAGCTTCTGCAGAGAGAAGCCTACCCCTCCCTTCACCCCTTCAGCCCTTGCTGCTCTTCCTTGGAGAATTTATTCCTGAGAAACATCAGGTCAGTCTCAGAGCCGAGCCTTTCCCCCAAGCAGAAGTCTGAATAAGTCATCCCAGTAATTGGGCTCACCGGCAAGTGCGGGGCCCTAGCAAGTGCACTGTGTTATGGGTGCCTGTCACCAGGCTACACTGTGGCCTGGTCTCAAGATAGCCCCTCACAGAAAGCAGTGTTAGAGCTCATTATTTCTCAGAGGAAGAAACTGAGGCTCAGAGAGGCTGAAGGGGAGCCTGTTTTTCTCTCAGCCTGAGGACTAGTATAGATAAGACTTGGCCCTTGGCCTCTGATTCCAAGTACACAGCTTTTGTGTCATCCCTGAGAACCCATGTGGGACCCTGTAGTGCTGGTCTGTCTACACACTGAGGTCCTGCCTCTCGGGAAGGGATGTCAATTCCCTTTTCTGGCCACATCCCACCCATCTCTGTGGTCTCTGTGAAGCCTAATCCAGCTGAAATCTCCTAAGGAAAAATTTTCCAGATCATCACCGCCACCCATGGGGGCTTCATGGTGGATCTGACAGAGATGTGTGGTCCATCCAGTCTGCACAAACATGGGCTTCTGTTTGGAGCCCTAGTCCACCTAGTCCTAGTCCACCATCTCCAGGCAGGACCCGGAAGCCTGGGTGGACCACTGAAACCATCCTTCTGAAAATAGACTTAGACTGCTGAGGATATTGTTGTCCACTTCCCTGGGGATCCAGCCTGGAGCCTCAGTGGGGTTCTGGGTGCCCCAGGGGATTTCTCGCTCACAGGCTTGCCTGTCACTGATCACCTCTCCCCCGCCATTGTGACTTCTCGCTCACAGGCTTGCCTGTCACTGTGTGATCACCTCTTGAGCGATGTTCTCCTATCACAGTATCATGTGGCTGAGTAAACATGTTACCAGAAAAGCAAACATGAGGTAGGAAGAAGGGCTTCATACCTTGGTCATCTGTGTTGCGGTGAGGGCGCCTGAGCCAGATGGCAGAGGTAAACAGCGGGTATCAGATGCTTAGAGAAACACATTCATATTCACCAGTTCTCAGTGCATGGGTCCAATATGTGGACTTCTGAGGCCACCTGGCTGGTTCTTTGGGGAGAAGTGGGGAAAGGGAGGGCAGGGAAGAGGGAGAAAGAACAGTAGCTTGGCAGTGTATTTATCCTGGGCCCAGTGTATCTAGGATACTGGGAGTTCCATGGACTCTGGTACAGGCTACCAGTGACACACCTTAGTGAGCACTTGGTGTGTGCCAGACTTTTTGTATCACCCTTGACTGACTGTCTCTGTCTCCTTACTGGTCCTCATAAACCATCTCAGGAGGCCAGGGTACTGTATCTATTGGCCAGATGAGGAAACAGAATCACCGAGCAAGCAAAACACTTGCCTGAGGTCTTATTGGCAGGTAAGCAGTAGCCCCAGGAGGCCACACCAGGCTCATTGGTGTTTAAAGCTGTGTCCTTGTTGGGATCGAGGTGGATGGGAACAGCCCAGGAGTGGGGCGGGGGACAGGGCATCCATGTACCATGATAAACCTGTTCTAGAGATGAAGAAGCTGATGGGAATGTGTTGCAGAGGCCAAGATGGTGAGGGAAAGAGCACCCCTGGGCCCAGGCTTCTTCTTCTTGTAGCTGTTGGGGGTGGGGTGGGGTAGGGTATCACTCAGCTTCCCTGTCCTGTACATGGAGGGGTCTACTCCTTGGAACAGCTGCTATAGTCTGGGAATGGGGCGAGGCTAGGTAGAGGCTAGGTAGTATAGGAGGTGTTGAGGGAGAAGAGCCTTGGGTGACAGATTAGAATCACATATGTAGACTCGGTGGCCCAGGATAAGCAGGAGTATTGCCTAGCACATTTGTAGACCACTTTATACATGTCAAAAAGTTGGCCATTCTTGGCAGATTTGGACGGAGCCCTTAAGGTACGTGGATGTTTTTCAAGACTCCTGGGTAATCTGTTCTCTGAAGCCCACCCAGTTTATTAACAGACACGAGTGGCCCCCATCACTGAGCACGGCCACCGAAACTAGGCCTGGGGACCCAGCATGCTGTAGCTAACTGGGTGGAGTACCTCAAGTGGAGGGGAGATGGGTAAATGGGGACCTCGGCTTTGTTTTCTAGACTGAGAACAAAGTCTATTGTCCAGTGCTTCTATTTATAGCCACTCAATAATTAAGCCACTCAGGCGGTCCAGGACTGAAGGGGCTGCCTAGCTGGTGGGCCATATGGTGGCTGTGCAGGGTCGGTGCCTGGCTAATGGGAGGAAGCGGGTGGGCTGGGAGAGCCTCGTGCTAATACACATGCTTCATTTCTTCCCAGTGTGTTTTTGGTCAAGAGAAAGATTATAAATAGCACTTACCAAAAAAAAAAAAATTTCCCCTGGACGTAACCCTGGGGACTGTCATGTTGTGTTTGCTGGTTTCCCTAATGTCACATGTACCAATGTATATGCAATCCCACCGGAAGACTTCAGGTGTCTCTCTCAGCTGGTGTGAGGGCTAAATGGAAGGCTACATGGGGACAGCAGAGCCTTCTGACAGTACTTCCAGGCCCTGGTCCTACTGCAGGGTGTTCCGTGAGGCCTAAGGCACGGAGAGAAAGCTCCTTTTTTATACTTGAATAACTTCCTCCTGAGCTGGTCGGAAGTACTCTCACTGTATTCTGTGAGCACAGTGTCCTTGAGGACAGAGGAGCCTTCCATGAGACTTTTGTCATTCATTCCTCTCATTCTTGGGCTTGGCTTCTCTAAAGTGTAATCTCTCAAGGTGGATACAGATACCCAGAGGTGTTCTATCCACTCCCAGCCCAGCTCAGCTTAGGGACTGGGCCACTCTCTGCTGGGTAAATACGTCTTAAGTCCTGGAGGAAAGGGTTGGGGAAAGCAGATATTGGGAGTGAGGTGGGCATAATCTCATGTTGCCACCCCCCCCCCCAACAAAAACAAAACAAGAAAGCAGTGACTAGAAGTGGGAAGGCAGATGTCACAGATCCCAGCACCATCTAGCCTGGTCCTTCGAGGCAGTTTTCTTCCAGTGCCTCTGACACACGGTACTTAAGCTTTATGTAGTTATTTCCACCATGCTGCCACTCTTCTTTGTGCTTTTGAAGTGGACAGATATGAATTGTATGTGTTTGGGACTGCGGAGATGGCTCAGTGTGTTCAGGTGCCTGCTGCACAAGCAGAGGACCCGAGTGTGACCTCAGCACCTCTGTAAAAGCCGGTTATGATGGCGCCTCTCTGGAACCCAAGTGCAGGGGAGCTGGCAGTGTGTCCCTAAGACTCAAAGCCCAGCCAGCCAAAGGAGTGAAGTCCAGGGTAGATGGGAGAGTGATAGAGGAAGACAGCCAGACACACACACACACAC
>CABHPP010111335.1:0-21254 GCA_902168425.1 Peromyscus attwateri | reverse complement strand
TCTCAAGAATAGAAGGTAGAAACAGATGGAGGAAGATGTTTGCCATTCTGTTCTGTTTCCCATGTGTATGCAGTGGGCACACACCGGCACACTCACAAACAGGCACCACACACACATATCAGATCACACACAAACACATACACATCAAAAAATGTAAATAACCAAGATTAGAGCATGATTTTGACTAAAGGAGAACTATCTTCTATCGTTTTAAAAAATAAAATAGCAAGTCCCTGAACAGATGGATAGCATACCTGGGAACTCCGATGCAGACATAATGGCTAATGCTCTTGCAGCCTTGACTGGCACATTCCTGTCAGCAATCACCAACTTAGAGGGTTTAGCATGTGGAGTGGGAAGAACTCTCTGTGTATTTCACCTCCGTGTTGCATGTTTTCAAAAGCTTGCACTGAGCTACAGGCCAGTTCAGCCTATAATCCACTATGAGAGTCTTAAAAAGGTGGATTCATATTTGTCAGCTCAGAGAGCTCTTTTGAAGATACTGTTTATTTTTATGTAGATGCATATGTGTGTGTGTTTGTGTCTATGTGTATGTATGCCACATGTGTGTCAGTGCCCAAGGAGGCCAAAAGAGGGTGTCAGAACCCCTGGAGCTGGAGTTACAATCTGTTGGGAGCCACCAGACCTGGGTGCTGGGAACTGAACTTGTGCTGTCTCCAGCTCCTGGGCTTATTCTTCTGTACTCAGCCAGGAATGGGACCAGATGTCTCTTTGGAAGAAAATGTTGTAATAGTTCATTTGCAGCCCCAGAATCATCTCAGGAAAACTCTGAAAACCTGGAAATTCTTGCTATTTCTCACTGACTTCACTCTTATTGATCATACTTGTATTTTTATTTTCTTATCCTTAGATACAGTTAGACTTCAGTGGGGTCATGACTGTCTTTCTAATATTGCTCTTTCAATTTCAGTTAAGGAAATCTGGACAGATGAGGGTTGAGACCTGTTGATTCACAAAAGGCTAGCAGAAGACTGCCCAGAAAGGAAGAGAGCTAAGTTTCAGAGCAGGTTAGACTGGACCCTCATCCTCTTTCCCAACCAGTTTCCTGTCCCCAGGCCTTAGTTCTACAGAAAGGGCAGGTGGACATTCCTACCTCAGAGGACTACTGAGGTAATAGGAAGAGTCATGGGCCATTATCTCCCTGAGTGCATCAGAGAGATCTCCACTGATTTTTGGAAGCTAAGCAGGATTGGGCCTGGTTAGTGCTTGGATGGGAGACCACAGAAGGATTAGAAAGCTCCCAGCCAGTGCGTCACATCCTCCACAATTATTCATTCTTTCTAGAGAAGCTACCAGCTGTGTCTATCCCCGCCTCCTTAGTTAAAATAACAGTTTACATACAAAACACAAAGCTCATTTATTAATCAAATGAAGAATCCTGAAAGGAATTATTCCTCCCAGTAGCTCAATTATTTTTAATTCTTACAGAATCAAGATAAGAATTCAAGTATGGCGCTCTTCCTCTCAGGTGTGTCTTTGTGTGTTTCTGTACTCACTGACAAACTAATACATTTATTTTTCTTTCAAATTGCCCTTTGTCCAAATACCAAGAGACAGAATTGTGCTCCATGGCTTCATTTGGCTTTATTGACCTTGTGTGACTTTAGGATCTTAGAAATAATCTCCATATCGTTATATCAAAGAGAACTGGCATGTAAATGTAGTGGAAATGCATCCCATATCCTGCATGTGCTGGTTGGTAATTATAATATATGTAATTTGTATATATGTATTATAAAAATATATAGTCTCCCCACTGGTAGCAATTTCAGTGACCCATAATCACCTATAATCTGAAATTTTTAAATGGAAAATTCTGTAAGTAAACAAGTCATAGGCTTTAAATTGTACGCTCTTCTGACTAGTGTGGTAGAATGCCACACTGCCCTGCTCAGGAATACAGCATCCCTTCATCTAGTGGACTTCAGCTGTGGAAGTTACCTGCCTGGTCATCACACGGTCGCCATCTCAGTTATCAGACTGAGTTATCTGTCCCAGTGCCCATATCACTCATCCCATTTCACCTCAACGCATAGGCTTTATGTCACCTCCCAGCACAAGAAGAGGATAAGTACAATTCATGAGGGTTGTCAAAAGGGGAGGGGGAGAGAGAGGTTTTGCAGTCATATAAATTTCATTATGATGTGTTATAATTTTCCTATTTTACTATTAATCATGATTGCTGCTTTTACTGTTCATAATAATTCATAAATTAACCTTATCATGGGAATGAACAGGAATGAAAACAGTATATTTAGAATTTGGTACTACTCAGGGTTTCAGGCATAAAGTGGGAGTGATAACCCAGACAGATACGGGCGAACTGCTGTATTTATAGATGTCCGTGTTTATATATAGGGTTATACATTTTTGAAATAGTTTTCCCAAGCCAGCTGGGTATTGTGCCACACATCTGTAACTCAAGCACTAAGGAGGCTGATGTAGAAAGTGGGATAGCCTGGGTTACATAGCATGTTTGAGTCTTGTCTCAGGAGAAAAAAAAATGTTTTCCCAAATCATAGTTAAAAAGCACCTTTTCTTATCTGATTTACATTCATTTCATCGATGATCTGTAGTCATAATTCTACAATGGAACAAACCTAAGCAATCTAAATATTTATACAATTAACTTTAACCATTGCTTGTTGCTAGTTCCAATACAGCAGTAAGGCTAGATTTCTTTTCTTTCAAGGTGGTTTTTCTCCATCTTCCAAACTATTTCTGTAGTTTAGGGCTCTCATTTGTTAAGCCTTATTTTATGTTTAACTTTGACATCTTATGGAATTTTCCTAATAGTTAAGCAATGTCTCAACGTCAACCTCCTTACAAAATTGATCTAGCCAATCTAAGTGTGGTGTCACACACCTGTACCCTCAAAACTCAAGAGGAAAAGTCAAAAGGATTATATACATAGTTAATTCAAGGCCAGACTGTGCTAGACAGCCAGATGTGGTCTCAAAAAAGCAAAAGCAAAAACAAAAATGAGAGCTAGGGGAATTGCTTACTGCTAAAGCCCTTGTCAGTCATGTGTAAAGCTGTAAGTTTAATCTCCAGTACCATAAAAAGAAACAAGAAACAGTATAGGCAACTGTTTAAAATACATGCCTAATGATTTTCATTAATAGCATGTCATTCTAATCCCATAGATGTAGCTACCAGCATGGTGAAAAAAATCAATCTTTGTACAGAGCTTTTATTTTGTGTGTGAGGGGGGTGGTATTTTTGAGTTGGAGCACATGTGGCCGTCAGAGGACCAACAACTTCAGATGTTAGTCCACATTTTTCACCTTGTTTGGGACAGGGTCGCTTGCTGTTAGCCACTGTGTCCTCTGGACTGGGTGACCCTCCAGCTTGCAGGGATCCCATCTCAGTCTCCCATCACTCCATAGGAATGCTGGGATTTCACGTGTGTGCTATGGAAACAAGGCAAATGAGATTAAAACGGGTTCTGAGGATCCAGGCTCAGGTCCTCACTCTGGCATGGGAAACACTTTAACCCCTGAGCCATCTCCTTGGTCTTGCTTCCAGAGACTTTACCTTTCATTTTTTGTTTTTTAACACTTTTAGTGTGTGTGTGTGTGTGTGTGTGTGTGTGTGTGTGTGTGTGTGTATTCTCTTGGGCCAAGGTGTTCATGTGGAAATCAGAGAAGCACTTGCAGGATTGGTTCTCTCCTTCCACTGTGTGGGTCTGGGATATCGACTCCTGATCAGGCTGAGCAGCAAGCCCCCTGCCCTCTGAGTCATCTCGTTTCCTCTCCCCCACCTTTAGTCACAGTAGTACAGGAGGACAGTTCAGGACAGACGGTCCTAAAGTACAGCCGTGGAACTAGCTCATCAGGACTCAGAACGGTGTCCTCCATCATGTCCTCATTGCTTTCCATGACCTTCACATCTGTAGCTCTCAGGGACACGCTTCTGCTCTTTGTACTGATTAATACATTTGATGACTTCCTGCTGTAGACAAGGATTCATCTCTCAGGCCACCAGACACACTTGCCTCTGTCTTCCTTGTTCTGCCCTTTCTGAATAACAGTTAAATCACAATTTTGTGTAAGTTTGAAGGTCAGTTTAGGCACTATGAGTAATCACTGATATTTTCTAATTCAAATGTTTTACTATGATTGCATTTCTTTCTTAAACACATTTTATTTTCCTTCAAATTAAAAAATGCCCTTTCTGCTCCCTTAACTTTTCATACCTCTGTAATTTATAAACACTCCCACAGATCTGTCAAATGCTGTATCTATTATAAAATCCAAAGTCGTTAAACTTCTATTTCCTTTATTCTATTCTTCAGCCTACCCTCTTACATCATCTTGAAGCTTTAGCCTGGGCTACTGCAGAGTTATACAGGAGACCCCACTTCTAATGTCTCCTCTACACTACACATAATGATTTTTAATTTCTTAACTTATTCTCTCATTTTTAAGCCACATTCTACAGTAGCTATTTTTAAGAATGAGCACATGGGCCGGGCGTTGATGGCGCACGCCTTTAATCCCAGCACTCGGGAGGCAGAGCCAGGCGGATCTCTGTGAGTTCGAGGCCAGCCTGTGCCACCAAGTGAGCTCCAGGAAAGGCGCAAAGCTACACAGAGAAACCCTGTCTCGAAAAACCAAAAAAAAAAAAAAAAAAAGAATGAGCACATGGAAAGAAAGTATTTTAAAGAAAGATCGAAATTTTGGAAAATACCTGTATTCTGCCATCACTTATGTTTGGCAATTTAGCTGGGTGTAAAAACCTAGGCTGGAAATCATTTTCTGCCAGAACTTTAGGATCCGACTGTTTTTGAGGTTCTATGGTCTTCCAGTTTCTAAACTACCATTGTGAAGTTCTGTGTTCATTTCTTTTGCTAAACATGCTTACCATGTTTTTGTTGGCTTTCTTTCTTCCAGATAAATATTAAACTCACTTCCATTCTTCCAGTGTAATCTTACTGGGCCTTTGATATGATCAAGTGTATTGTACCAATTCAATACTATTTACTTGAAATCCAGTGACATCTTTGATTCTAAGTATTTAAACCTATTCACTCCTTTCTTTTAAAAGTTTTACCTTCATTTATGTGTTTGTTTGTTTGTTTGGTGTGTCAGGGATGTGAGTACCCTGCTTGTATGTAAAGGTCAGAGAACAGTTGCAGGAGTCAGTTCTCTCCTTCTATCAGTTCAAACTTATATTGTCATGCTGGATGGCAAGTACCTTTACACACTGAGCTATCACACCAGCCCCTCTGAAATCCTTTCATATGCATAAGTTCCTCATTTTATGGTGAAAAATTTGTACACTTTCAGTAAAATCTGTACTCCAAATTTTGATCATATCTCAGGGTAATTATCAATATAACTGTAAAACATTCTTTCATGAAGCCGGGCAGCAGTGAGCCTCAAGACCTTGGCAGTCACATGGTGCTGGGTGTTCTGTACATCACACTGTTCTGAACTACAGTTAGAGTGAAGTAAGAATATTAAGTGCAATTGGTATATGTATATGTTTGTGCACATGTGCATGCTTGTGAGTATGCAGATGTGCACAAGTATATACATGTGTACACATGCCTATGGAAGCCAGAAGACATTCTCAGGTTTGGTTCCTCAGGCATAATCGCCTTGTTTTTGAGACAGGGTTGTGTCTTTTCATGGGTCAAAGGATGTCTCATTATGACACTGCTCTGTTAGCAACCCTGTGGAGAGAGGGTACTCATTTGATGATGAAAGTAGTTAAGGGAACAGAAATATGTGGTTGCATTTTTAAATTTGAAGAGCCAGTGTGGACATACTAAAATCCAAAGCTAAGTGTTTCTCTCTCATCGGACATAAAGGTAACATACAGCAAGGTGTTGGTGATGGACGGCAGGAGTAACAGAACAAAGTCAGGCCAGGCCTTCTCCAAATCTTTCTAGAATAAACCAGGACCACTGCAGTGATCCAAATCACTCCCTCCTTGTTCCCTGAAGTTCCTAGTAGAAGCTTTCCCCCTTCAATCAAGCTTGTCACCGCACAGTGGAAATGGGAACACCTAACACCGAGTAATTGCTGGTGGTCTGATTCATACCAAGCAGCAGAGTATGAAAGCAGGCCGGAAAACCGAAGTCAGGGAAATGAAATATATAGATGAAGGAAAACATACCATCATTTATAATGACACCATTTCAGAGGCCAGCTCACAGCCAAGCAACTTCCCTTTGAAGATCTTGCTTACCTTCCCACACAGGCACAAATAGCAGGCTCTGAATTAAAATGAAAAGTCATTGCTTTCCAAGGCCAGCCTTTGAAAGAACAGCATGCTTTACCTGAGGGATTATTTTCAGAAACAAAAGGGGCTTTTCTGCCACTGTGTATAAACAAGTAATATGCCTTCATGGTGTGGTGTGTGTGTGTGTGTGTGTGTGTGTGTGTGTGTGTGTACACGCGCATGCTTCTCGCGCACCTGGGAGGGTGCAGGCAGAAACAGACAGAGAGCAGCTTTCTGTCTTCAGGTGTAACAGAGACAGGTTCTCTGTTAAATGGTGCTTCCTGAAGGGACTTTCCAGGTGACATCTTCCAAAAGATTTCTAGTTCTCTGCCCATTCAATGACTTGCCCATTGCTTTTCCCCGAAGAACTATGGATCCTTGTACTTTTTTGTTATATCATCTAATTAATCCCAACTTCATCTCCACATATGTTAAGCAGTCCTGCCAAAATGAGAGGAGGTATTTGAGCCAAGCTGTGAAAGAATGGACTTTTCACTTTTAAAACTAAACAATGCAGATAGAACTTGGCATTCCCTTTCAGCTTTTGGATACTCCTGCAATGTTGAAGAGTCTGCTCTCATGAAGTTCCTCACACCAGTCACTGTTGCTTCACCACGTGCTGTGATTATGACAGAATTTGTTCATTGGTTTATTTAATGCATTGTGCACGGGGCAAGGCTTACAGCAGCAAATCAACACACACTGTCCTTGGTCTCAGGCCACCCTCCAGAGGGAAAGGAAGACAAAGCAGGCTTTCAAGTCAACGCTTGTTGCTAGTTAGAATAAACGTTATAAAAGATAATCGCAGGGGGGCTGGGTTGTGGCTCAGTGACTTGAGTGCATACCTAGAACGTGTGAGACCCCAAGTTCATCTCCAGCATGAAGGAGGAGGGTGAGGGGGAGATAAAGGAGAGGGTGGAGAATTGGAGGGGAGAGAAAGAGAGGTGTGAGAGTAACAGGATGGAAGTAAGAGAGGAGAAGAGGATGGGAAGAGAGGAGAGGACAGTGGAAGAAGGGGAGGGGAATGATAGGGAGATAAAAGGAAGAGGAAAAGAGAAGACAAATATTTGGACAGAGGAAGGGAAACGCTTGGTATAGATGACAGAGTCAAAGCATGAGGGATCACTAGCCAAGTAAGAGAGACAGAACAGCATTGCAGATATGTAAAGCAGTGCATGTGAGGACCCTAAGGGACTGAAGAGCTAACGCATCCAGGGAAAGGAAAGAAAGCCTGTGGCTAACAGCTCATGAGCATAAGGAATTGCAAGCTTTCCTCAACTCATAACACACACACACATACACACACACACACACACACACACACACACACACACACACACCCATCATGGTGAGCAGATGAGAGTGGATAAGATGTTAGGACCAGCATGACTCAGTAAGAATCGAAAGAGAAGAGATAGACCACCTACATGAACAGTAAAGAACATGTATTTTGCTAACTTGAATTAAGACAAAGAAAGTATGAGTGAGGCCGGGTGGTGGTAGTGCACACCTTTAATCCCAGCACTTGGGAAGCAGAGCCAGTTGGATCTCTGTGGGTTCAAGGCCAGCCTGGTCTACAGAGCAAGATCCAGGACAGGTTCCAAAACTACACAGAGAAACCCTGTCTCAAAAAACAAAAACAAAACAAAAAAAAGGTGGCTCAGATTTGCTAACATCATGAACATTAAATGGGAGAAACCAGAGTGGATACCTTAAGCAGAAAATGTGGGATGTGGGAAAAGATACATTATATTAAAATTTCTATTTTTCAAGTTTCCTGGGGGGAAGAAATCTCAGAGAAGAATTCACTGGCTAGCAGTATCGCTTTCTCTCAGTGATTTCAGACCAGACCACAGGAAAGGGCAAGCTGTACCTAACCAAAGTTTGCTGTGTGCCCAACAGGAACACACGCTAAGCATGGACTGCGCTGTGGGGCCTGTAAGATGAGCATCCATCACAAGTGTGCAGACGGGCTGGCACCCCAGCGGTGCATGGGCAAGTTGGTAAGTGCTGGTGCCAGATGGAGCCCTGGAACACTCTGCCCAGAGTCCCTAGGAGTCTGTCCCAGGGATGCCACACCCTATGAACCCCTTCTCAGGAGCTCTGAAGCATCCTCAGAAACGCTAGCCTGCCACCCAGCTTAATTGGACCAGTGAAGGAGCAGAGATATGCTGATCTCTGTACCAAGGGCCTGTACTGGAAAGCAGTCCAATCCTCACAGAGGGCAGGAGTTTAGCAGGTGGGACCTTCTCAGCTGTAGCACTTCATTTCTCTCCACCTGAGACAACTCAGGTTTTCAGAGTGAAAATTCAACATTACAGGAGCCCCCATCAGCCCCTGCAAACTAGGGTGCTTTGTTACTACTTGGTTACCAGGTGATTAATTAGCTGTTATTTGAGTGGGCGAGGAGAGAAGATTGAAGCTAACCCCCTGACCTGAGTGTCCCTGTGACAGTCATGTTGGCCAAACTAAAGGAAATCTCACCATCTACACACATTTGGCTCAGACCCAGGAGTGTGGCCATCAATCTCAATGCACCCCAGAACACACTTGAAGGCCATTGCAATCAGAGTGATCAAAGTATTACACCAAGAATATCCACAATAGAGAATGAGCAACTATCTTCAGAAACTGTTAAGCCCAGGCCAGAAAGGAACGCTGTTGTCTTTTCTGACTCTAAGGAGTTCATGATGAGTAGGTACAGTAGCTTAACACCAAATGTAACACCACCAAAGACCTGCCTTCAGGGGAGGGGGCCTCCTCTAACCCCAGTCTCTAGTATTCAGACAAAGAAGGGCACCACTTGCAAGAACATGTGTGAGGACTCATGGATGCTTGCAGGGTCCAGGTCACCAAGTTACCTTCCAACCCTGGGGTATATCAAATCTAGGTTCTTAGAAAGTACATCCAGTGACTCTGGCTTGCAATGTCCTCTTCCTTTAAATCCTGTCACATGCTCCCCTCTGTATGTCCCAGGGTAGTTCCCACAAGCCAAAGGAAAGACCACAGGTCAGAAACACAACAGAAACTAGAAAGCAAGGTTGATGGTTCTGCGTGACACTCTGAAAACATACGAGGGCCTTGGGCATGCCCTGATACCTACCTTCCCCTCTGTAGGCTTTTTATAGTTTGAAGCACCTACAGTAAGCTGTTGTGGAAAACTGTAAGATTTGTCCTGGGGTGGGGGTGGGGGTTCCGCATGTAGTGGGGTCACAGGGCACAGCAGAAGAGGCATGGGCAAGGAGGCTAGGAGCTTGTCTTCTAGGTGGAACATTAGCTTGCTTACCTCCATCTATTCCTCTCTCCCCTGTGCCCTGTCAGTGGTAAAGTATGACATTAACAGGCTGTGTCAGTACACTAAAGGGAGGCATCAACAGGCTTTCTCTTTAGGACTCCTGCTTGGTTTTCTCCATCTCCTGACATTAAGCCCTTCTCCTTTTCATTCTTTCTCCAGCCAAAGGGATTTCGGCGTTACTACAGCTCCCCTTTGCTCATTCATGAACAGTTTGGATGCATTAAAGAAGTTATGCCCATTGGTGAGTTGGGACAGCGATGTACTGAGGTGGGATTTTTAGCAGCAAAGTCAATGATGACAGTGACCCTCTAAGGGCTACAAAGCCAGTGGGTTAGCCTTGACTATCTGTGTGGTGGTTTGCTCTTTAGCTCTACTTATTTTGCTGGAAAGGAAACATATTTTCATGATCTCCCTGATGGAGTTTAAAAATAGAAGAGTCTCAAAAGTAGACGCCATACTTTCCAGACCATCAGCAACAAGACAACACACTTGCCCAACCATCAGCCTAAAAGGGCACGCCCACTCAACCATCCGCATGGGGCATGGCATCCTGCAGCCCCGGTGCAGAGTCAGCTCCCATTTATCAACAGTGTCACTGAACTCTCTGTCATATGCTCTAAGATGGGGCCAATGGTCACTACTTTTCACAATTGTTTATATATTTATGTAATATATACAGAATAGTATATATAATATGTGGCAGTATATATGTAATGTAATATATCATTGCTGAGTAGAAACTCAGCAAATGACACTGTTTATTGAAGTGTCCTCTCTAGATGTAGTGTGGATATCTTCTTTCATGTAATCTTTTAATTGGCTTCTACATATTGTTTTAGTTGGGTGGGTTACTTTTGTTTGTTTTTCTGTACCTGAAGCCTCTATACCTGTGGCTTTTTTAGTTGGATGGATTTTAAACTAGAAATTATAAACTAGATAGCTTTTCATTAGAAATGTAATGTATCAGGGCTGGTTGTTTGAGAACACTTGTTCTCAAATTTTCTCTCTCAAGACTAAGTGTCTTCTTAGTGATCAGAGCTTCTAATTGTAGGAAACAAACCAATTCCTGGGGAGAACCATCAAAGTTTAGTGGGAAGAATAATAGAGGAAAACCAACCACTCAGGAAGACATCAGGGACAGAGTTCCAGTCGGACATGGCAGGTTCCCTGGGGGAACCAGAGCAGCATGATGTAGACCCTAGTCCTGGTTGGACTTGTTGGAGCAAGGGCATTTGATATGAACCCTCATCCATTAGGAAAGAGTAAGCACACAAGCCCCTGGTCAGATCTGACTTCTTGGGTCATCTGGGCTCTCTGAGATGGGTGTTTGTTTTCTTCTTTTGCAGCTTGTGGCAATAAGGTGGACCCCGTGTATGAGGCCCTCCGATTTGGCACTTCCCTGGCCCAGAGAACGAAGAAAGGCAGCTCAGGCAGTGGTTCTGACTCACCCCCCAGAACCTCGGTAACTAATGTCATCTTTGGTTCCATGAAGTGTCTGGGTGGGAAGGGGAGGGGCTGGCTGAGAACTAGCAGGCAAGCATGAAGACCTGGGTTTGATTCCAAGAGCCCACATAAAAGCCAATGCAGCTCGTGCATCTGTAACCCCAGCACCAGGAGAGACACACAGCAGGTGCCTCAAACTCATTGGCCACCCAACCTCAACGAATTGTTGAGCTCAAAGCTTAGTGTCAAACAGTTGTGCACTCCTGTGTCCAGTAGTAGAGAGTAGGAACGTAAGTCAGGCATGTGAGACTAGAAAGCCTTCTGATGCCACACAATTTCTAAGAAGCCATCTTTAAACTCATTGAAAGCTGTCCTTCCACTGACTTCCAAGAGAAAAAAAAATCATAATCATGTTTCATTTGTCTACATGAATGAAACTCTCAAGAAGAATAATAACGATTAAAAAATGAAAAATAGCTTCCGCCGGGCGGTGGTGGCGCACGCCTTTAATCCCAGCACTCGGGAGGCAGAGCCAGGCGGATCCCTGTGAGTTCGAGGCCAGCCTGGGCTACCAAGTGAGTCCCAGGAAAGGCGCAAAGCTACACAGAGAAACCCTGTCTCGAAAAACCAAAAAAAAAAAAAAAAAAAAAAAAGAAAAATAGCTTCCATGTTTTTTTTCCCAGCTTATGCATAACATTGACACCATTTAGGTTTGTCTTCAACTCGGTGAGGGTGAATAGTAGTGGACAGTTTGCTAGCACTGTAGGCAACACTAAAGAGGAAGGGGACAGGGCTCCGCACCCTTTGGTTCAATTGTTTCTAAGGACTAAACAAGTAGAGAAGAAAGCACTGGACAGCATTCTGAAAGACACACTTACATATCTCATTCTGTTTGATTAAGAACAAGAACTTAACAGCTGTGTCAGGGTTATTATACCGGACATTTCATGTGAGCACTGAAGGATTTGATAGTAAAATGGAAGTGTCTGGCTCCAATAGACACTGTCTCGAGGCATTTAGAATATTACCTGTGACATTGTACATGTGCTTTAGTGTATGCTTATATTCATGTGAGGGTATGCAAATGTATGTGCATGTATGTGGAGGCCAAAGGTCAGGGTAAGGTGTTTTCCTTTATCACTCTCTCACTTGCTACTCACCTCCCCCCCCCCCCTTTGTTTTGACATGGAGTTTCTCAGTAACCTCGAAAATCACCAATTCAGCTAGTAAATTCAATTAAGCTCAAGGAATCTACTTGTCCCAGTGCCCCCCCCAACACTGGGGTTATAAGCACCTGTCCCTCATGCCTGGTTTGTACATAAGTGCTGGGGATCCAAACTCAGGTTCTCATGCTCCCACAGCACCCACTTTACCAACAGAGCCCTCCCCAGTCTCTTATAATTTGTGACATTACCTCATAACCTTCTGATGAGGATATCATTCTCATTTGAAGTTCAAATGGTGATGTTAATTCACCTACTGGAAGAACCATAGAAACAGTGCTAAATGTGATTTAAATAAAAACCATGCCAAAGTGTGTGAATGTTTATGGACAGTTGTATGCCCCTTAACATGTCAATTGATGATGGACCATTTATAACAGCTAAAAATTCACAAATATTATACAAATTCCTCTTTAGCTCCAGTACTGGCATTAAAGTTCTATACTCAGTTGGCCCGTGATACATCATGTCTCACTGGCTTATTCTGTGCCATCTCCTCTTTCCTCCAAGACATCAGAACTCGTGGAAGTTCCTGAAGAGGCTGATGGACCAGGAGATGGATCTGACATCAGGACACGCAGCAACAGTGGTGAGTGGGGAACTACCCTGCAGAGACCTGAGCACACTGTCAGGGCCTGCAAAGGCTGTGTCCATTTCTTTCACACCCCTCTCATTTGCTGATGGCTCTGGAATATGACATGGGCAAGAGCCCGGTGTTCTTGAAGAAAGGTGGGTGTCCATTTCAGGCAGTTCCAATGCCCTGACTCCATTTCCCTCCACCCTGTCTCCTGTGTTCTCAGACCTACAGGACTGGACATTAAAAGGCTTGGGGATTGTTTACAACCCTTTTGTGAATAAGTTTTTCCTCCACTGACCCAGATTAGATCTCAAAACCTGACATCTTGGACGTTACTTTGTGCCACATCTGAGATACCTGAGTTAAGTGGGCAGTGGTGCCAGTCAGAGAGAGTGGGACATATTCCAGTCCTTTTAGATTATTAAGACTCGAAAACCACTGTGGGGGATAGGAAGTATCTCAGTAAGTGCTTGCCTTGAAAGCACAAGGACCTGAGATCAATGTCCAGAATCCACATTAAAAAAAAAAAGTGGATGGTACCTGAGGAATGATAGCAGAGGTTGGCCGTATCAGCTTCCACAAACACTGACACACATGTACATTCAAACCTGTACACCCATCTGTACCTGCATATATAAAAACATACATATGCATGTACTCACCCACCCCCACATACACACACACACAAAAGAAAAGCAATATGGGGACTGGAGAGTTGGGTCAGTGGTGAGGAGAGCTGATTGCTCTCAGAGTGGCAGAGTTTGGATTTCAGCACACACATCAGGCAGCTCAAAAAACTATAGCTCCAGTGGATCTGATGCCCTCTTCATGCCTCTATGGGCACCTGTGTACACACATCCACATGCATGCACACACACACACACAAACACACACCCATATACACACACTGCACTAGTAGGATTATCAGCTAGAAGGTTACAGCAGAATAAAGGCAGGAAGTCCAGGCTCTCACACCTTGCTTTTAGTTACCTTGTGTGCCCAAGTGGTGAATCAGTGCTTGTAAGTGAAGCAGCTTTTAAGTGCAGTTTCAATAACTGTGAATCCATAAGGCTGCCATGATCTTTGAATAAAATAATGTAATGCCACCCACACACAATAAACTAGGCTTCATCTCCAGCATTAGGCTTCTCTAGATATCTATAGCCCACGAGGCCCAGTCTTTGGAATATGGAACTAATATTGGCTGATAATAGGATTACTAGGTACTTCAAGATGGGTTTTGGATTCTTGTGTCTCCAAACAGACAGACACATATTTGCAATGGAACCAGAGATGGTTTGTTAAAGAGAAAGGATGGGGAAGCTGGCCAGAGCAAAGAGCTAGCTTAGGAGCTCAGTGGTGCCTCGTACACAAAGGTCTAGGGCTTTGCAGGCTCCTCTGCACAGCATGGACCATCTTGCTCAAGCTCCATTACATGGTTCTATCTACCACTCCATCCTTCTGGTGCCTCATTAGCATCTTAACTCTCTACCCAAGGGCATGGAGATTTTGTGCAGGGCCAAAAGGATTTGAAACATCATGCCTGCACCAGTGGCCAGTTCTAGTCAGCCTTGACCAGGGTTTTTCCACCCTTTTTCTGTGTAAAGTGTTTACATCTTTGCTTTGTTTTGGTTTGGTTTTTAGTATGCAGATTTTGTATGGCTTCAGATAAGGCCTTCGGGACTTCATGCTCTGGCCTAGTTTCCAGCTTCAGAACATGCTCCATAAAATTAACAAACACACATGCTTTTTCTTGGTCTGTTCAGTCACTCAGTCACCCACCCACCCACATGGACTCTCCCACATCTGTCTCTGCTCAGGAACTGGGAACACCACTCAACCAGTTGATTAGGCCAAAGTCTTTCGTATTTGGTTCGTCTCCCCCTTTCTTCACACACCTCCACATCTAACCCATCAGCAAATCTTACCTATAGCTCATCAGAACAGCTATCACATGTCTACCATTGGACTCTGTCTCAGCCATCCAGGTCTGACCGCATCAAAGCTAGCCTGTTATACTTGCCCATTTGATAGTAAAGACTTCCCTTAATGAGAGAGGTATTCCACCAACTGCTCTTAACAGACTTATACATTGCAAAGAGCTGGACTTGGAAATTACCATTATGAAGTGTGATTACTAGTAATGAATTCTTCATAAGCTCCCCAAAACAGAGACACAGCGCAGAGACTCCCACTCTACCCGCCCATGGACCAGAAGGCCGTATATCATTTGGGACCCTGTTAGAAGGACAGAATTCCAGGCCAGCTAGACCTGATGAGTCTGCATGTATATATGATCTGTGGTGTTTGAGAAGTTGGGTTAGAGCTTTGGGTTTCTCTGACTCCTAACATATATACACATATTCATGTAGCACATTCCAAATAGATGGAGAATGAGGAACAAACACACTCAAAGACATGAAACTGTTTTCCATCTATTCCATATTAATGGGCAATTCACGGCCATATTGAAAGAGATCTGTGGGACTGGCTGTGGTAGCACACACCTGAAATCCGAATGCTCAGGAGGCAGAGACAGGACAACCACAAGTTCAAGGCCAGCCCAAACTACATGAGCAGCCCATCTCTATTTTTTTAAAGTAAGGAATAAGGAAAAGAAAAGAAATAAAAGCAAGTAATAGGAAGAGAAATATCCATTTATAGCAAGCTATAACTGCCAACAAGCTTTAGAGATTTATGTACAAGCCCTTTGATCAGCAATAGCTTTCTTCACAATGCCTTAGCAGCTGGAGGGGATTAATTCTGCAGCAGTTTGCTCCACACTCTTTTGATTGATCCCAATCCCTCGTCCATGCAGTCTCTGAGATAATGGAGAGAAAGCATGCTGATATGTTCTAGCTTCCTTAGGGTCCTCTTGATCATGACAAGAAGATGTGGCCTTTCAGAAGTTCTGTGGAACTGGTCACAACCAGTTCTGAATGGCATGTTTCATCATGTCCAAAAAGCACACATAGTTCACATACATGTTATGTCTTCCAGTCAAATGTCATGCCAGATTTCTTGAGGAAGGTCTCTCTCCAGCCTCCTTAGAAGAGGGCTCAGTTCATGCTAAAGGCATTACTGCTAAGACTGCAGTCTGCATTCTCTCTCCTGAGGTGTCCTGGACAGGTTCAAGTCCTGTTTCAGTTCTCCTGGGTCTGTCATAGATATAGATGGGGAAGGTGTTGGCTTTCACCCTAGACTTCATTGTTGAATACTTCACTCATAGCAAAGCAACATGAAAACTGAGAAGCAATAGGCAGCTGCCTGTTTCTGCTCAAAATGCCAGATAACAGCCCTCCCAGCAGGCTTCCATAGCTGCATTTCACTCTGACATTATTGATTGTGATTTCCCTGGAATAGGAGCAGGGTGTAGGCAATACACATTCTTAGAAGTTTTCTTCCAAAAAGACTGAGCCAGTCACATCCACTTGAGGATGTCACAAACCCTGAGGTTGCCTCATTTTGCATTTGAGTGAAGAACTTTTGCCCAGAAAGAAAAATAAGCAAACTTTGGTTCTGAATATTGACTTTTGTCTTTAGTATATGTTGTTTCTAGATATCAAATGGTAAATTGTCACCAATGAGGAAGGGAAGAAGAGGAGATGGAGGAGGAATGGGAGAGAAGACAGAACAGAAGGGAGGGAGGGGAATAGGAAAGAGAGGAAGGGAGGCAGGGAGAGAAGGAAGGAGGGAAGGAGGGAGGGAGGGAGGGAGAGAGAGAGAGCTTTCCTTCTTGAAGTTACAGTCTGAATCCATGTTCCCTGCAAGACCAAAGCAAATAAGAATTTTTGTTTTAAACTGTCAAATAAGAGCAGGTCATAATTCATGCACAGAGGCAAAGGTAACTCCTGTCTGTGGAATTTAAATCAAGAACTCAAACAATCCCCACAATAAGCTTTCAACAAACATAATCTAACAATCAAAATTCACCAAGCAGGAAAATGTGCCACTATCATTCTAGAAGTCCACTGTCCTTTTTTTTTTTTCTTTTTTTTTCTTTTTGGTTTTTTGAGACAGGGTTTCTCTGTGTAGTTTTGGTGCCTGTCCTGGATCTCGCTCTGTAGGCCAGGCTGGCCTTGAACTCACAGAGATCCGCCTGGCTCTGCCTCCCCAGTGCTGGGATTAAAGGCGTGCACCACCACTGCTTGGGAAGTCCACTGTTCTATCCATTGAGCCACAGAGCCCACCTGAACATGTGCTGCTCTCAGGGAGAGGTAGTAGGATCAGTTAATTTAACACCAGAGCCTTGGAGGCATTATATATCAGAGTTATCAAACAATTATGTAGACATTTATATTTATGATGCTAAATATAGTCTAGAAAATCTAACAAAAGAACAAGGGATGATCAAATATGAAAATTTGAAGAAAACTCTCTCCAAAGAGAGCTTCTAGAATACTGTAAAGTAGAAATGTGATTGGTGAGTTGAATAAGGTATTAGACACAGCTAAAGAGAGAAAAAGCATCTAGAAATACAGAGCCAATAAAAATAGTGAATACCCTGGGCAACAAAGACCTGGATTCTAAGATTAAACGTGCTGTGAAAAGAGAGTGGATAATTCCAATGCACATCCAACTGACACTCTAGAAGCGCACACACAGAGATGGGAATAAGAGAACATTCAAGAACATTCTGGCTGAGAACTTAACAGAATGAATTGAAGACACCATTCTTAAGTGTCACATTTAGTTATCTCTGTGACACAACAGAACTGCCAAGACAGCAAACTACTGATGGGTCTGAAAGGCAGGTCACACACAGAGGAAAGGAAATGGTACAGAGAGCATCTTACAGATAACAGCTGAAGCTAACAGTAAAATGCCATTGAAGAAAGAAAGGAAGGAAAGAGGAAAGGAAGGAAAGACTCTTAACCTAGAATCATCATTAAAGTGATCACAGTGTCGTAGTTTAGGCTTTTATTGTTGTGAAGAGACGCCATGACCACATCAACTCTAATAAATGAAAACATTTAATTGGGGTGGCTCGTTTACAGTTTCAGAGGTTCAGTCCATTATCAACATGACAGAGAGCATGGCAGCATGCAGGCAGACGTGGTGTTGGAGCTGAGTGTCCTACATCTTGACTCAGAGACAACAGGAAGTTGACTGAATGTCACACTGAATGAAGCTTGAGAAAAAAGACCTCACAGCCTGCCCCACAGTGATGCACTTCCTCCAACAAGACCACGCCCACTCCAACAAGGCCACGCCTCCTAATAGTGCCCTTCCCTTTAGAGGCCATTTTCTTTGAAACCACCACACACAGCAAGCACTCTGACAAGAAGGAATGAGCAGTAAAGAGAGTGATGGGGCCAGTGATGGGATCTGTGAGCAGAAGCACTTGCCATTGAAGTCTGGCAACGTCAGCTCAATCCCCACATCCCACTGTGGATAAGGAAAGTTGTCCTCTGACCTTCACGTGCCTGCCACCTTCATACATCATCTACACATGTAATAATAAATAAATGAGAATAAAGAAAGTGACAAATATACAGTTAATCTAGGCTACCTAAAAAAAAAAAAAAAAAGCAAAAGTGCTTTGAAACGTTGTTAATAAAATATCTAAAGTACCAATCTATAAATAGACAATGGGCATCCTCAAATTGCTTGCAGGAAGCTTAAAAATATTTCACTTTAGATCTCATTAAAATGTGCTTCATTGAAGATCCAAGACAACTACACAAGGGATAGTAAAATAGAGCAAACTTTCCAAACCACAAAAACGAGCCAACCAATCAAAGAGAAAGCACTAGCAGCTCTACCTGAGGCTATCCTCCAGACTACACACACACATCAGCACACACACACACACACACACACAAACACACACGCATACACATAAAAAAACACATACATAAATATGCATGCACACACACATCTACACACGAACACACACCATACACACACACAACACACACATACAAAATACACACATGCACACACACAAAACACATGCGAACATACACCATACACACCCAAAACACACACATATGAGCATGTATATACATATGTCAATAAAAAGTCAGAAAACAAAATATGATACTTTCATCCAAAAACAACGTGAAGATGGTAGTAATAAAGATAAGAGCAGATATCATTAACTTGCTAAGACAGGACAATAAATCCTGAGTGGATATTAAAGAGAATAAAATTTATAAGCCCTAACAATTTTTAAGATGGAAGAGAGTAGGGGATCAAGATGCTATAACTGAAAGAGGAACATGGCACACTGGAGAGAAAAGACTGTCATGACCAAATTCTCTCCGAAAAGCTTGAGAACCTTTCTAAATGAACTGGTACCAAAATCACCAGTGACTGCAGCCCAGTTGAATGAGGGATGGAAGTAGAAATTGTGAGTTGTTTCTAATCCTTATAGAAACCAAATCAATATTTAAATTTTTGCATGGCAAAGCTACCAAGCCTGGACAGCTTCACAGGTAAATTCGACCAAACAATTAAGGAATAGAGAATTTTCACATTACATAAACTCTTTCCGAGAAACGACAGCCCAGCAAGCAGGGAGAGCAGGCGCCTTCTCTAACTTGGTTTACGAGGTTATTACAATACTGACTTCAAAACCAAACAAGGCTGGAGAAGGGAAAATTGCTGGCCGCTCTCTCTTGAATATGGATGCAAAAGTCTGAAGTAAAAGTCTCATGAGCTGAAGCCAGTGAAGTACTTTTAAAGGGTACTGCATGATAGCTACATTGGAATTAGACCAAGAACTCAAATTTGGGTCCATAATTTAGTAGTGTAAACTGGCATAGTATCATTCGAAAGAAAAAGAACATGGGAGTCATAGGTCGGTCTGCAAAGTGGAAAATGAAAAAGGAAGTCCTTTTTTCCATAAAAAAAAACCACTTTAAAGCAGCAAAAATAACAGTTGTACAGTATACCTGGTTGTGCAGAATACACAGTTATGCAGTATACACAGTTATGCAGTATACACAGTTATGCAGTATACACGGTTGTACAGTATACACACTTGTGCAGTATACACGTTGTGCAGTATAAATGTTGCACAGTATACACACTTGCACAGTATACACGTTGTGCAGTGTTCCTGGTTGTGCAGTATACACGGTTATGCAGTATACACGGTTATGCAGTATACACGGTTATGCAGTATACACGTTGTGCAGTATTCCTGGTTGCACAGTATACACACTTGCGCAGTATACACATTGTGCAGTATAAATGTTGCACAGTATACACACTTGCGCAGTATACACATTGTGCAGTATAAATGTTGCACAGTATACACACCTTCGCAGTATACACGTTGTGCAGTGTTCCTGGTTGTGCAGTATACATGTTCAGTATACAGACAGCTGCCTTACTTTTCTCCTCTTTGCTGCAAATCAGTTTCAGAGACAGTTTGGAGAGGGAGGCGTACTGCTCTTGCAGAGGACCTGACTTCAGTTTCCAGCACCCACCCAAATTTGATCACTAGCACCCATGTGGGGTGGCTCACAACCACCTATAACTCCAGATCCAGAGGATCTGACACTTTCTTCTGGCCTCCACAGGCAGTTGCACTCATGTGTGCATGCGTATACACACACACACACACACACACACACACACACACACACACACACACAATTAACTAAAAATAAAATCTTGGAAGGAGAAGAAGAAATGGCTTGAGGAAATAAATTTTCAAACTTCCTCTGCTCCTGGTTATATTCTGCTTTTGACTGCACATCTGAAAAACTTAAGGTCGCTTCAAATGATTTTCTCAACAGTTCACAGGAATAATACACATTTTGAACTAGAAGACCCAATGGATATTCAATAAAAAGCTAAAATAATATGAAATTTAAAAACTGTACAATCATTCCAAACTGGATGACATTGTAGACTCCCCTGATAGGATTCCCTTCTTTGAGCCCTCTTTGCATGTTTTCATTTAATTGTTTACTACTCTTCTGGGAAGAATGTAGTTTTATGCTTACAGAACCAAATGCTTACACCAGGATTTGAGGAGATGATTAACACCAGAAAAAGGTGTTGCTGGTCTCTGCCCTGTTTCAATGGGTAAAAACCAAGTTAAGTGACCAAATGCTTGAGGCAAACCGGAAAGGGACCACTTTCCAGGACTTGGTGCTGCACCATTGGTAGCACATGGACATCTTGGGCATCCTTGTGCTAATGAAACTGTAAATGCTAGAATTATAAACTGAATACCCTGGAGAGTTAAGACTCCTTAGTACTTCTGGAGGAACCCTTGTTTTGAATGTGTTTTTAAACATAGAATTCCTCAGTCTATGTTAACAGTACAGGTGCTGGTGAGATGTTCAATGGGTAAAGGAGCTTGCCTGCAAGTCTGATGACCTGTGTTCAATCCCCAGGCCCTACATAGTAAGAGAGAATTGATTCTTACTAGTGGTCCTCTGATTTCCAAAGGCACACTGTGGTGTGCAACACACACACACACACACACACACACACACACACA